>WYDE02203303.1:0-10071 GCA_009867175.2 Adela reaumurella
ACTCGAACCCGCGTCCTTGAGTTATGATTATGATTCATTAGAGCATTGAGGGCTATACTCAAGGACGCGGGTTCGTTCCCCTCTTCGGACAACACGTTGAACAGTTATTTTTCTTTGTATTTTTCAAAGTTTATTTATCTGGTGCATCGACATCAGCGTTACATCACAATATAAAAATTATGAGACGAACAATACAAGAACACTCTTATATCTTTCACCTCGCGCTCTCCGGTCATAGTCCAAGTTGCACATGAATTATTATTGTCAACTGTACATAAATATTTAACAAGAGTTCCAATCAATCAATCAATTATAGCATCACGCCTCTCACAAATGGGTAGGCAGAGACAATCGGGCGCTATTTGACACACTTATGGCATCATACTCCCTAATTTGCTTCATCGTCCTTCATGCATGCGCGCCGATGACGGGTGAGGGCGTTTTCCGTAAAAGGTTCCGAAATAAATGTGCAACCTAGACAATTGATTGTAGAAATTAAATATAGGTATAAGTAGGCTAACCATAATTTCCAAATCTCAAATCGGGACTTTTATATGTTTTTAGGTTTTCGTAAAAAAACTAAAATAAGTACTTACGATTTCAGTTTATTAAAAAATGTAAATGAAGTTACTTGCCCTCAATTTGAAATATATTTTGAAGATGTAAGCCAAAACCTCTGAATCTGTGCCTTTAAAACAGGGCCTAAGCCAGGAATTCGAGAGAAGTACATCAATATCATCATTGCGGAGCCTTTAGAAGGAAGAAAACCACGAACTATTCTGAAGAAGAACATGAATAAAAATCCTCAGGGCGGTGCCTTCGGTAGGAGCAAACTATTGTAATGTTATCGGGTAGCAGGTAGTTTCAACCCCACTATTCACCCTGGAATCCCCCTTTCCGCTTTTTCTCCAAACCGGGACATGGACCGCAGCCGACCGGGACACCGGGACAGACCTCTGAAACCGGGGCTGTCCCGGCGAAACCGGGACGTATGGTAAGCCTAGGTATAAAAGTTAACCCTAAATGCTCAAATTATACGTTTTGACGTGAATTTCGTCTCATTCCGTGTACCTACGAAAACTTCACTACACACACTCACACGGTGAAATCGACACGTAGACGTTGTCCACTCCTAAAACTAACGCCTTTGTCTTAGCTTAGACACAACCTTTGGTTTTATCCAACTAAACATTAGATCATCCTGAAAGAGTGGATGATTAAAGTGGTCGGGACCTAACTTAGTTATTGCCTTGGCAACCTTAAGACGATGCTTCATCACTCGTACTCCATACAAAAAGCCTTAGTTTCTCACACCCTCATTTTGTGGAATTGATTCAATATCTAAATCAATTTGGGTTTACAAGACCAATTACTATGTTCGTATAGAATTAGAAAACTGTAAATGTGTTTACTGTAAGAATTGTGAAGCTATAAATTTCACACATTTCATGTAACTTGTGAAGTAAGCTTGTGTAGTAAACTACACTAGAAACAAAATTTTAGAAATGTAAAACCATAGATAGGTATGTAGAATATTTAATTTAAACTTCAAATAAAAAAGAACTTCCTGAATAACTTCTCAGGATTTATCACAATTAACTAAGAGGCAAACCCTGTTCTCTATCTTTATCTCCCTCTTTTGTAAGAGCGTTAGATGAAATAGGCATACTTTTTGCTTGGTTGAGGCCGCCATGCAGCATCCCCTTAAGCTTATGCCGTCTTCTTTGCACACATTTTTATTTATAATTTTTCTTTTCATTCATTACTATGAAGGGTCCAATATATCGTATTAATGGGTACCATTATTTCGACGGCTTCAATTGTGTGCGGGGAAAGATGTTTTAACTGCGTCAGATATTGAATACATTGGATTCCATTACACGGAATGGAATCCAACTTACACTCCACAATCCAAATTACACTTTATCAGCGTCGTTGGCTCAGTGGTTGCGGTATTCTGTATTCGATTACCGAAGTCAAGCACTGCCGAGTGCAGTCAGGTCTTGGATGGGTGACCGCTTGACAGTTGACGCTGGTCGAGGTTCGGATTCCACGTTAAACTGTAGGTCCCTTTCCTCTCCTTACATGGTGGTAGGGTGAAATCCGCCCGGGCTGATGAATATCCCACACTGAATGAAGGGCGGTTGAAGCGGCTATGGAACTTAGTTCGTGTTTTCCGGACTGTTCAGTGTAGCCGGCTGGAATTGAGGGAAGTGCTGACATAGTACCACCTAAATAACTCACCAAGGTGTTTAGGCTGGCATCACTGGTACCAGAAGAACTGGTGCATTAGGTGATATAGCCATCCGTGTCAGATTCCATAAAAAAAAATACGGAAAAAAGTATTAATGGATTTTTTTCACCGTCACTACGAAAAACTCACTATTTCTGCAAGCCGCGGCGTGTGTACGTCACCTTAACCATATGGGACGAAAGGATATGACAGAATCAATTTTTTTATGTTGAACTTTTTAAGGCGCGTAAAAAATATAGAATACTAATAAATTCTTATTAAGCCATTAATCGAAATGGCTACAGTAATTAGCAAAAGGCGACGACAATAAATGCGTTGTAAATATGTAATCGAAAAACCGACGACTGAAATAAATTGATAATTAATAACCAACCACGGAAATAATACCGTGAACAACGTGTACCAGACAAAAGTCGATTAATTACAGGTTATTTAACAGATTTACTGATAATAAGAGCCGACTACCAATAATATAGATAGACAGATAGAATACTTTATTGCACACAGAAATTACAATGCACCCCGGTGAAGGAAAAATCCCTGAGGAAACCTGTACACTAAAAATACGAATGTATATAATATAAAGAATATATATAAGTGTATTATATATATAATACTATTTTTTTCAAGATCGAGATCCTATTTTTTTAATTTAAACAATTTGATTTCATTAAAAACAATATTCTCAAGCAGCAGAAAAGAGTAAGTATCGCCGAATGAGGAGACACTGCCTGAACCCTAATTTAATAAATCAGGCAGAAAATCTCCTCGAACGTCCCAGTATCAGGTAACGTGCCCATAACGCTGGCAGCATTACCCCTCTAGATAGCGCTTTTCACGCAAATATTTAGTGGAATTTATAGAGCCTGCGTAATTGTAATATTTTTTTATAATATACATAAATATATATAATGGTTCACTGGAAGAGATAACCTCCGGCAATAAGTCCGCCTTCTGCTAAGCAGAAATCTATAGAAGAATTCTACGAAAAAAAAACAGACAAATCCATGTCCACTCTCTTCCAATCTCATATTATAATTTAAGATGAAGGCGACAGTATGTACTTTAATTATAGTTTGGTTCTAGTCTAGCTACACTGAACTTGATGAAAACACTTACTTTCATATAGCAGCTTCAACCATTTTTCTTTAAGGAAGAAACCGTGTAGCGTTGAACTCGTCTATAGAAAAGAAATCTCTTTTTTATTTGAAGGCGATTTCTGTAGTGAATGTTTCCGTTTCGTGTATTCGGGATGTCAAATAGAAAACCGTTTCTATCTTCTATTTGTTTATGTCTCGACAAAAGCTTTCAACTTTACATACATATCTATCATCATCATATATACATATGATCAACATATATACATATGATATCTGACAAGCTATCAAGCAGTATGTAAGGCACGAACACCCACCTACTGCATGATTTGGTAGAAGTACCGTGCCAAGGTGAGAGGTGGCGAGCCTGGCGCTCTTTAGCACGGCATCTTGTCTTTATCCCTTAGTAGCCTTTTACGACATGCATGGGAAGAGATGCAGTGGGGTCATTCTTTTAAGTGCCGTGCCCACACGGTCAACTTTATGGGCTTAATTAAAAAAAAAATCCGGAAAGGGGAGGCCAAATGTGAAGATTTCGAAACATAGAAAACTATTTTATCTAAGGTTAAAAAGCTTTTATTAATTCTTCTTCTTTGCAGCCATTTTATTCTCCCCACTGCTGGGTACAGGCCTCTCTAATTTTCATGATTTTAGAGGATTTAGTCATACACTTCCACGGTGACCAACCGGCTTGAAAGTGGGTTTGTCACTATTTTTTCCTTCACCGGAGTGTCAGTAGCCATTTCAGCACAAATTCTAATGTTATAAGTATTGTGCTCCCAGTGGGAATTGAACCAGCACCTTCCGCTTGAGAGGCGTGCTCTTGCCCGCTCGGCTAATCTGACACTCTATTAATTCTTATTCAATAATTACCTGAAATAAATAGCAAACTTTAGACAAAATGAGAAAATAGTATTGCTAGGTTCAAGTTAAACACTTGAATGGTTTAGGTATATTTTATTTATAATAATTAATAAGTTATGTAGCCAAGGAATGTATTGTATGCTCTCAAAGCAATTTTTTAAGCAGTTTTCATACATAAACACATAATTTATTAATAATTATTAATTCACTGTTTATTAATTATTAACTCACTTTAATTTCTCAATTTATTTGCGTATTCCAAACCTACCTACCTAACTATAATAACCTACACATAATACTTAACACATAGTAGAAAAAGTACTAACATATAAGTAAATTTTTTTTATAATTAATCGTACTATTTTTTTATTTTGGTCACGTATGTCGTAACAAATATAAAAAAATTATATTGTAAATGTATTTAAAACCAAACTTCTAATAAAATGCATTTAAATACAATTAAAAGTATCTACAATAACACACATACTTCATTAAATTGCTGAATTTGCTGCAACGGATCTAGTGCCAAATTCGCTCGCCGCGTTACACTTTTCAGTCGCAATAACTATTCGCAGTACATAGAAAACTGTAACGCGACTGTCCCCAGATTTACCAGAAGATTCTCAGTTTTCCGCTGAAATTTTTGTATCTCTAGAATCACTTAGGGCAGTGACTGGAAATTCACCTTGTAGAAAGAGGCTTTGCCTGTTACGCTTACACAATAAATACAATTAAAATGACACATTTCTGCTTGGTAAAATGCGGACTTATTGCCAGAGGCAATAACTTTCAGTCAAGCTTTATGCTCTACAACACATTATTATTGTTAGTGCATATATTTCCTCGTTGGATTTTCATTCACCGGGGTGCATTTTAATATTGCATACACCTTTACAGAATCCGGAAAAAAAAACTACGCGCATAGCACGATGCGAACTCGCGACCTCTCGATTAATAGGCGTGAGCTCACAAACCAGTCTACGCCGCAAACCCAATGACTGTTATGCTTACACAATAAATACCGTATACATATAAATAGGTCGGTACGTGTGTGTGTGTAATTAAACAGACATTACAACGATAACTGTTTGTTAGATGACAGATGGCTGATGAACTGTTTTTGTTGTAAATATGATAGCGCAATCAGTGTTTCCGTAATATACTCCAGCGGTGCTATTCCGTAAGGAAACTGTTTTGGGGTGTGTTGCGTCTGTCCCGCTCGCACATATACACATCACGGCGGGAGCGAGTGAAGAGCGGTCGTCGCACACGATTGCTAGCTCGTAATCTAGGTGTAGATAGTTCTCGTAGCGACCAGCGCGTTTAAATAAATATTGATATATTTGTTTATCTACATCTTGTGAAACAGCTAGAGTCGATTCTGGCTCGCTCTCTGATGCGATGAGATGACCTGTGGACCGAGGTTTACGTAATTTTCAGTTTTATGCGCCGGAATTTGGTGTTCTTCTTTTGAGATGGGGTGTTACCAGATTGTGGATGCAATTGGCAACATGGGGGGTCAGGCAGAGTCGGAGATAAGGTTAGTTTTGAATTTTGCGAACACCAAAATTTAATTTGTAGGAATTTCCCCAGCGGTCAGTAGGTTGCTGGTCTGTGAGTGTGCCCCCTTGCGGGTCGCGCCCCTGGCGGTAACCCCCGCGGCCGACCCCTAGGTCCGACCCTGGGCTATAGGATAAGCAACTATGACATGTTGCAATTAATTATTCTTGTCCTGAATTGTGCGGTGTGCTGTTCGTGGATTATATAGGTAGAGTAAAGGAGTAAAGATTGTGGTAAATATTTTTGTATACGTAACGTAAGTAGGCGGCTTAGTGGATGTTGAAAAATTTGAGTGAGCTTTCTTGCCAATTCGTCCTCGCCGTATTAAGCTCGATAAATGACAAAAGCAAATGCGAATGATGATTTATTATTATTAATATAATAGTTACGCAAATCGCTGACTCACTCTTAAAGCTTAAATTTTTAATATATTATCGTATCAAGTGCATTAAATATCATGTTGTAAATTCTAACCCACCGTATTTTTAAAAAGTGAAAAACAGTGATCTTGTAAAAAATAATAGTTTGTTTTTGTTTTAACAGAATCCTAATCAAACATACCGCTTTTCCGTTTTGGTAGGTAGAGACAATCCAGCGCTATTTAATACATTCCAAACATCATTTTCTTCTTCGTTTCATGAAACCGGTTGCTGCAAAATTGTCCTTTCCGTAACAAGATCCTATTTGATGGCAACACGGAAATAACACAACAAATATATGGCCAATAAGTAAGTTTATAGTCACCTTTATATAATCACTGTAGTAATAAATTATTTTACATATACATCTCATCATATAGCTACATACACATACTATTTTGTTTCTCCTATAACATAGGATTTAATACATTAAGAACCTCAATACCTACTATCATTTATTTAGTTAATAATGATTATTTATTTTAGATCAAATATAATAGTCGTTATAGTCATATTAATTATTATCAAGCTGCTTTATATATATCGATAATGTTTAGCTTTGAAATTTGATAACCTTAATTTGTTTAAGCATTAATATAATTTTTAAGATAAAAAGCTAGGATCACGCATCAATTGAATGTTCTTGATCTTTAATTTTATGAACGGTGTAAGCGTTCGTCTGCAGCGGACATTGGAATACGATTCTGGGAAAAATATTCTCGATTCGATATTTTTTCGCAATTAAATTTAAATTCTCCCAAATACCACATATGTGTAGGTATCGGAAGAACGTATTTATAAAATGTTTGGAATTTTGAAAAATGTTACGAACCAATAGGAGAGCAGTTGTTGAAAACTTATTTACTTATTTATGTTTATGTAGTCTATGTAGTTTATTGTATTAATTTAATGTTAGGTATGTGTGTAGGTACAATATTTTGTTTACTTTAATTTTGTTTCTTCTGTTATTCATATTCATTCATATAGACTTAAATTTATTTTTAGTTTAGAAAATTTAAGAGATTTTTTTCTTATTTTCTCTTCATTTGTTTGACCACTCAAGACATACTATTAATTCCCAACGGTACACAGGTAGAGAACACCTTTACAGGGGTTATGTGCTACAGTTTTATACATCAATGTACTTTATGTATTTGAGTGCAAATAAATATATATGATTTGATTTGATTTTTAAACACATTGAGTGTGTAACTGAATCCAAAGTATGTCAACGTGCGCAAGTATTCCAAAAAGACACTTGGCTCTCGGCGTACAGGTTTGAAAAGCTAGAGAAAGTTGGAGTTTTTAATACAAAGGTTAATAAATATCTATTTATTATCTAATGGGGCAGTGAAATAAATAGAAAACGAAGACTTAGTTATTAGCGACACAACGCCACATGGGAAAGCTTACAAAAAAGCTTACAATAAGAAAGCTTACATAGGTGCTTCCACTTTCGTCGTCCGCCACGCCTTTCGTTTTCCTGTAACTTTCGAAAAGTTGCCAGCAAACTTGTGAAACTTTCATCGTGCACATTCCGCTGAAAAGTTCGAGTGTTGTTCTCGTGTAGAGAGGTGGTGTTCACTGTGGAGCAACTTACGTTTTAGCGGCTTGGGATTGCTCTGCTTGCGGCGGGACATGTCCGGCGGCGACGGCGGCTGGGGCGGGGCTGCGCTAGCGGGGGCGGCGGGGCGCGCCGGCCCGCACCAACCTCTCGGCGAACTCAGCACGGGGCACAGTCATCCGAGGAACAACACACGCACTCTCGGAGAAGTTTTCACGCTCTCGACTGAGGCTCGGCGATGCGGCGTCGTCGGCGGCGGCGGAGCGACTGGCGGGCCGCGCGTGGCGCACGACCGGTTTCCCGCCACGCGATGGGGCGGAGGGAGCCGAGAGGAGCCGAGAGGAGCCGAACGGTGACAGTTGGCGCCGGCGGTGAGTGGCCAACGTCAAATTCGCGAGTATTGTGATAACCGAGGGCCCGCCTCCTGGGCCGCCCGCGCACCGCGCCCCGCCCGCCTACGACCGGTTCCCGTACAGCCTCCGCTCTACCGCCTCCGCCGCAGCCGCCCGCCCCGCCTATGCCGCGCCGTACAGCAGTGGTGCACTCGAGAGCTTTTCTATCACGTATCTGTTATTATTATTATGCGTCGTGTACGTACAGTGCTATCTGAAAGCTTCTGAAAGCATTTTCACCGGAAGTAGAGACAAATTCGACAAGCTTTTTTGTAGTTAATGAGCTGAGGAATCCCATAGTTGTAATATTTAGCGGTTGGACTGGGACATTCTGTATATAAATACTCCCACTGCGATGAATGAAAGATAATACACATAAATATTATTCTATACGGGCCAAATTTTAGAAAAGACATCGACCTATTGGTGATAAAATAATTTGTTTTCTTCCTAAAGAGAGTACTAAATAGATCTTCTCCTTTCTTTCTTTTGCAGCCATTTTATTCGCCCCACTGCTGACTTCAGGCCTCTCTCATTTATATGATATGAGAGTATTTAGTAATACACTTTCACAGTGACCAACGGCTTGGAAGTGGGTTTTCTAACGATGTATTCCATCACCGGAGTGTCAGAAGCCATTTTAGCAAAAAATTTTAAAGTTATAAATATTGTGCTCCCAGTAGTGGTCGAACCTGACCCTCCCGCTTGAGAGACGTGGTCCTACCCGTTCGGCTAATCAGACATTAGTAGTATTTTTAGAAATATTATAATGTTTTATTTTATCTCGTGTCTTCACTAAATAATTTTTATTTATGTTTTTCCACCGAGATTACTGTAAAACTGAGTTATAACCGTACCTTAGAATACTGTTAAGACTGTCATATGTAAGTCATGATTATATTTTTAAAATACTTTCTGTTTAATTAAAATATTGATCTGAAATGGAAAATCAAATGCCAAAAAAAATTTCATAATTTATAATCATGTGAAAAATAATAGCAAACGAAACAAGTTAAAAGTGAATTTTTCACAGTTATTATTTAATTTATAACTTGTCTTCTAATACCAATAAATAGTAACAGTAAATTTCAAAACAACTTCAGTGATTTCACATATCAGAGCGCAAACTTCAATGGCCGTTCGGGAGGCCATATTTTTATTACTGTACACTTAAACTCAAAACGTCTTAAACAATGATATTTCTTCATGGAACACATATTATTGATCCTTCGGAATTCTGTCTCTTTCCAATGTAAATGTTTAAAAATACATGTGTGTACAGTACAGTGTACAGTTCTATCTTCTGAAAGCGTTACACCGGAAATAGAGACAAATTGGAGATCTCTTTCCGGCATCTTGCTTGACGCCGACAATAGAGTAAAACAGCCTTCGGAATTTATGTCTCTTTCCAGTGTAAAGGTTTGAAAATACACGTTTGTATGTACAGTCCTGTCGTCAGAAAGCGTTACACCGAAAATAGAGATAAATTCGAGATCTCTTTCTGTCATATTGACGCCGAGCACAGAGTAAGAGGGAGTTCGGAATTTTGTCTTATTCCTCTGTAACGTTTTGAAAATACAATTGTACGTTTTTCAAGAAATAATGATAGGGTGGATATGTCTAATTCCAGACCCCTTCCTAACACCAGCTCCCAATATATTTTTGTTTTACTTAGCTAAAAAACCGGTCAAGGGCGAGTGCCATTCCACTCGCGCGCCGAGAGTTTCGTACCAAATTAATTACGTAGGTTTGCAGGTAAGTATAAACAAAATGAAATAATTGTGTGGGAGATATACATTCTGCAAAAACTGTTACTTTGCCTAATTTATTTTATAGTTTCAATGTCTTATGTTTTTTATTTAATTTTATAGTGGGTCGGCGTTTGATTCCAGTCGTGCTTGCAGTATCGACGAAGCCGAAG
>WYDE02203314.1:0-10070 GCA_009867175.2 Adela reaumurella
AGAAAAAGTGAGTTATTATACCTACCAATCGCCAAGCCAAATAAACATTTATTTAATTGGGCTGAATGGCGGGCGGGCGGGCTGCGCGACATTTTTTCATTTTGAAACTAGTTATTTAGGTAAGTAAACTCGACTCGAGCGACTATAAAATTTTCCGATATGTGATGATGATGAAGGTGATGATATCGATAATTTGAATTTTTACTTCGATAATAACCGCACTGGGTGAATTGTGGCAACACTCGTGCATACTGAAGTGTCAAACTAGTTCGCTTAATACGGGATTTGGGTATAGGGTTTCTTCCTTGGTGTGTGTGGGCAAGGTCGGGGTGTGGGGGGGCGGGATTGCGAGAGTGGTGATTAACGCAGGCGTAGGTGTGGGCAAAAGCTAGTGTACTATATAAAGTTACGTATGTTCGTCTTGTACCTATGCGTTAGCGCATCGTTCACCCGATTGAGTTGAAACTCTTTACAGTTGATGCTGGCACTTGACTGAAGGTTTCTCACATATGAACATTTACTCGCGACTACGTTCGCGTGAACTTTAATGCTGGCTGCTGCAACGAAGCAACGCATCGAAGTTAGTTTTTGCATAGACGTAGTTTATAGGTCGGATAGTGACTTATACCATTAGTAATCTATGCTTATACTTCCTTTTTTTGCCTACGAACTTAATGCGAGCGAAACCGCGGTTAAAAACTAATTATTATATTCATACAATTAATTTATTTAATTTAAAAAATATACAATTAATACAATGAAAAACTAGATAAAACTAATTAAATAACAAAGTAAGTACTGACTTATAAATAAAAATATTAAAAATAAAAATAAACCTACTAAACTAAATAACCTATAAAAAGAAAATCTTATGCAGATAAACTGGAGCCCCGTCTCGAAGTGTTCCGAGTACGCTCGCTGCGTTACACCTCTGAATCTCAATAGCAATTCGCTGTATGAAGAAGACCCTAGCACCGCGGTTTCGAGTTGTTTCAACCAAAAGTTTTCCCAGTTTATCTGAGAAAGCCTTTGTCTCCTTCGACCACGGTCCCATGGTTTCTACAGCGAAAGGTTGAAATTCAAAGGTGTCTAGAGGCGAGAGATACTTCGACACCTTCGCGACGGCTGCTTTGTGCGCAGTGGCTTCAGCAGATCTGGAGGAGCCAAGAACGTGGGACGGAGTCAAAGTGTCGACGAGAGCGCCTTTCGCCGGCTCCACGGTACCAGAGTCATGCCGTCAGGCCTTTGGCTTCAGCGTAGACGGAATATTTACTGAAGCCAAGGAACGTGTGATGATGTTATTTAGGCCGCTATGACGGGGAAACCTGCCGGCACTGTTCAGGCAAGAAGGCCCGTGAGTCGTCGTGCGTGAGTACCGGAGGAGTGAACGCCCTTGCCGCAGACGCACGCGTGCAGTGAGTCATACAATATACAATACGGTATACAATTCCATATCGGGCATGATGCGCATTGTCATATACTTATTCTAGCATCTAGAACTAATTATATGAAATACATTAGTTAAACGTACTTTAAATGTTGATAACTGCAAGAAAGATGTTTGTAGTGCAGTACAGTGACAGTACCTAATGCATGTGCTAAGAGCCTATTATCACACATTAATATAAATATATAGATAATAATTGTAGCACGTCGTCGTTTAATGACACCGTAGTTTGATAAGGGCCGGAGAGACTTAGTTACCTGTTGCGATCGTAATTTTTCAACTTGTTATTTCAACTTCCGTATCATCCCAGTTTGTCCAATAAGAGCACAAAAACCAGCCAAGCGTGATCGTCATGAACGTACAAGTCATTTTGCAATACGAAATAACTAGTACAATAACACACAAGAAATAATTTTTCCTCCGAATAACAATTCTAATAAATTATTGAAAATTTCAATTAATGTTACATTGTGTTATTTCAATTATAATTATATTTTAATTAAAAATAAATACCTGTTACTGTTACTTAAAGGGCAAGTTCGCAGTACCCGTAATCGGCGTGCATGTATGAAGCGATGTATGACGGTGGGCGAAGCAATGGATGTATGCCAGGACCGTACCAAATGGCGTTCTGTTGTCTCTGCCTACCCCTCTGGGAAAGAGGCGTGATGGTATGATTTGATTGATTGATAAGTATTATATTAAACGAAGAAATACACATATTTTTTGTAATTTTTTTTTTAAATAATGTAAATATTTCAATTTTTTTTTTAAATAATATTTTTCCATTACCTATATCGTTCTACATAATTCTTTAACATGGATTATCCTATTTATCACACATAATATTATTTTCACAACATACGATTAAAATAAATATTATGCAAATTTATTTTTCCTGTTATGAGATCTTAACCCTGTAGCGAGAAGGAGATCAAGCGAGACGTTACTTAGTGATTGTGGCAGACAGGCGGAGATTCAACTCCACAGTACATTACAGCAGCGTGCTCACTCTCAAATAGAAAAAGGCAAAAGACATAGGTACTTCAAAACTTCACGAATTTAATGAAACACGGAGATTCCAGAAACCAGGAGTCTCCTTATATCCTGATGAAGTCAGCGATGTAATGGGCGAAACGTCGACTTATGCAAGTCATCCATAACATAAGTCAATAAAACTATAACACAAGTTGTAAAGTTATAAATATGCGGTGGGCCGCGCGCGGACGAATCACTAGAATAAATTAGGGAGTTTCATAATTTTTTGGTTTAATTCCAATAGATAGTCTAGTTGCAAAGCTCAGAATGAGTGATTTTTTCCAATATCTTTAAAAAACGACGAAGTTATAGGACCTGAAAGTGATAGGTGCGCCATTTTGTATCAGACTTATGCGTGACGTCACGTGCACGACGCGTCGCAAGCCGGTGCCACCGCATCGCAAGCCGCTGCCACCGCATCGCCACGCTACCGACAGCTAAGCCGTTTCTCTCTTCCTACGATAGGATACATCTAGGATACTCAAAGGTTACGCTTCTTATTTCGTGTAAAAAAGCTACATAAAGGTTAACTAATAGGAATTCAATGCTACTCACATATTAAGTAGGAAATATGTACTAAAACCCACTAAATACATTAATCGATATTGGAAATCCTTTATGTGCAGGGTCGCCAATCTGCGGAATACACTCCGTTCTCCTTTTGTCCCGTCAATAAACAGTGCAGAGTCCTTCAAATATAATGTGAAGTTGCAGTTAGCCGGCCGACATGGTATTCGCAGCCCCCGTAGATGTTCGAATGTCGTGGGCACCGTCTCACTACGCCTCTGCCTTAGCCTGGCGAGGGTAATATTATGTCTCGCTTTTCATAAAAAAGGCAATTGTTTCGATAGTTTGAGCGCTCTAATTTGGGTAATGATGGATTATTACACGAAGGACCATTATCACGCCTTCATCTATTCTCGGCAGGTTACTGGAGCAACCTCCATCAAAACTTTTCTCCATTATTTGGTGTTTATTGCTCAATATCACGGCACTTGTTACGGATACGGATCGCAGCACGCCGCATACGCGGCCGCGACACGACGCGCCGGCACCGTGCGTCCAGCGATGCGCGCATCTGTGACGCTGCATGTAGGTCAATTTTGCCCGCTGGCGAAATTTCATTTTCTAAATAGCACTATGTCACTTAATGATATAATAATAATTATTTCATAGTGACCCTTAATCCTATAAAATAATACTGAATTTCTCAACTTTGTCTTTTATAAGCTATGTAAGTCTCCTCATTCACTACCACATAGAGAGTACTGTGCCCGCTGCCCGAGGCAAGCAGCCTAATTTGATTATGTGCTTAGTGTGCGCCTATGTAACGTAATTCTCTATTATTATCCTTATATTCAACCGTGGCATTCCGTATTTACATAGGATTATGTCTGTTTGATGATGCTGATCCCGGCCCGCAGCTGAGAGAATAATTTAATGAAATCGGCAATCTCAATTCAAAGATATCTTTGTGTCGCACGTGAGTGGAATGAACTATCTTCGATTGAGTTTCAACGATCTTTCAGACAAAGTCTGTACGATGTAATAATGCCTTTTGTCTGCCCGACGTTTACATATGATCCTGATTAATGAAGCAGAAAACCTGTAACTGTCTATTTATCGACGTACGTGATGTACGCGTCGCCGTCTCACTTATAACTCGAGAAAGATTCAATCAATTCACATGGGGTATTCATTGACGTATGATTTAACAACTAAGCGTATGTGCAATTGCGGTATTCCTTCAGGCGTCTGAGCATTGAGCAAATATGCTGCCGCGCGGGTTTTCAAGCCGCGGGCGCTGCTACTATAAAATATACCGTGTAAGTTTAAAAAGTTTTTTTCTTTTCCAGTTATAAGCACAGTGACTTTCTATAAAGTTCAAATTCCGAATGCTATTTTTATTGAATTGAATTTTACCGTAAATAGGCAGGATGTGAAAGTCATGAATAATATGACACGCACTTTCCTTATACTGTTGGCGATAGGGGCGGGAGTTGTTGAATGAAAAGGATACATTCGTGGATTGATGGGAGATCCTATCAAGCGGAGAATGGCAGAGTATGCATAGGTAGTAGCAGTAGATACATTTATTACGGATTTATTTACCGGAAGTCAAATTACACCAAATTTAAATCTACCCTAAAGAGGCGTGATGGAATGTATGAATGTAAATTATTCCTACATCCAGGTAAAGAAAATCACCGGATGCAACCAATACAAAACAATGCGAATGTCTTGTAGTCAATAAAGGTTGACTGGAAGAGATTGTTTTTCTTCTGCTAAGCTGAAAAGTGTACCTATTCTATTTTACTTCGATGTTTTAATTCTTTACACCTGACATCTTTATTTAATTTTATTTTGGGTTGTCAGAATTTTCAGGCTTAAATTATTGTTACTTAAACATTCAAACTGTAATTTCTATAAATGCAAACAGTGTATATTATGCAGTCACATAAATTAAAAATATACTTAACACAAATTAGAAAGTTTTAAATGTATATATGCGATTGGGGTTCTTAGGGATTGATTGGATTCGGGTACAACTCAGAAGCAGAAATAGTCGCACCACCCTTTTCAGCAAAGGATAAGTTAAGTACAGATTAGCAGGACAATGCCCTTCTGCATGACTCGGTGACAAAAGAACAGTTCCAAGGTAAATGTGGGTAGCATGGCACCCTTTAGCCCGGCATGTTGTTAATATTTATTAATCGCCTCTTACGACATATGCGGGAAGTAATTCAGTGAAATTTCTTATTTCATTTACATTATCAGATTACCGAATAATTAAAGTTTTATGAATTAGGTACTAATTTTAGTTCTCACACTGAAGGTTACTTGCACTATGTCCCTGGCGTGGGGCCGCGCCGCTCGATTTAGCGCCTGTAATATCGATGTAATTTTCTACCTGACTTCGCGCTCACGTCAAGCCCCTACCTGCCGGGTTGGGCCGGGCCGGGAAATATGAAGAATAGCTGCGCACTTGTACCTGCGCGCCACTTGCGTTATTCCAAGAGCACTTGTGCGTAAGTGTTTACAGGAACGTCAGTGGTGCGCCCACTCCACGAATGCACTGCACTTCTGTAAACACTAGGCACCAAGAGACATTCTAACATTAATAATATTATAGATTTAATCGATTATTTACCATTCAATTACAAATACGTAAATATGTATTTATTCAAACAATTTTAATTACCCGACAACAGACAAGTAAAAAAAGGGCACACTTTTTGGCGTGGCGCGTGTGTGTAAAAATTCCTAAAATTCATTTTACATATATTAGACAGTTTATTTAAAGTTCCAAAAATTGTTTTTAGATATATATTCTTCATGGAGAAGTGAACAGTTAGTTACACACAAATAAAGCGCATACAAGCAAACAGAAAAAAATTCATGTAAATAAGATAATAAAGTAATTACTTAAATAAAAGAATATTAATATTATTGAGACTAAGAAAGAACATATGTCGATAGTGAGCTCTGTTCACAGCATCAACTGTCATCCTAACTAGCCGTCCGTCAGGCTGAGCCGCGGGTGACAGAGACGCAGACGCAGAACAATACCTGTTAATTCTTCCAAGGTATAATCAGGTATAATCAAGTAATTGTGCACACGCAAATATTATCTATCACATCACATTGAGTTTTTTTTTATGGTTTATTGCCATTTAAAACCATATAGAAATTTGAAACTATTATAAACGTATTCTACTATGATACTTTTTTGCCATCGACTTCGTCCGCGTTGACTTTAATACGGGAGAAGCCTCGGGTGAAAACCTACTCTTTGGAGAGAGTGAACAGCTTCACTTTGATGTAAGTAAATAATTACATTTTCATGGAAGAACCATGAATTAATCTGTTATGAAATAGTTTGACGACATTACGACTATGTTCTACTTTCTATGACACCATTATCCAGTAAGTACAATAAAAGATTAATAATAAAGACTGGCTGTACTTAAACGGACCAGAATGTCTCGCAATAATATTTTAATAAAAACAAAATAAAACTCTTTATCCGGGAACGTGAATGCTTTACGCATAATTTAATAAAAAAACATATAATTTCGGTTTAGGTGTTACCTTTAGAGCCTAACGCAGCGAACTGATTTGAAAATGGGAGGTGTCATTGGAGTCGTCCTGTATTTCCATAGGTTATGTTAAAATTTGTGCAGTGTGGCGCCGGCACTTAAAAAAGAATGACCCCTCTGCATCTCTTCCCATGCATGTCGTAAAAGGCGACTAAGAGATAAGGACGAGATGCCGTGCTAAAGAGCGACAGGCTCGCCACCTCTCACCTAGGCACGGTACTTCTACCAAGTCATGCAGTAGGTGGGTCTTCGTGCCTAACATGCTGCTTGATGTCTTGTCCGAACATCTTGCGAAATGTGGTGGTCGGTGTTGTGCTGTAATTCACCGGAATTCTTGCAGCACAACACCAATTGCTCTGCTTACCCCGATTCTCGGGATTTAGCGTGAATGTATATGTAAAAATAAAAATATTTATAAAATGCATTTTTAAGGAAAATATTTTCCCTACTAACAGGGGGTAACTAATTCCTTACTAACTCATGGCACGGTAGAAAGTGCCATGAGCGAGTGAAGGGATTTCAACCAATCAGACTGGCAGTGTCAAGTTATCTCGAGTCTCGAGTGCGTTAACGCATACGATTGGCTGAAGTCTCTTCACTCACTCGAGTGATATTACGCCGGTAGTAGGCCAGGTGGGGCAAAAATAATCACCCAGTTATATGTATGTATGCATGTCAATCAAACTACATAAGTGGTTATTATCGAAAACTTTCTATGACTTGAAGTAGAGAGTGAACTGTCTTGTTCATTTGTATTTTTATGTTTTTCTTGTGTCCGAATATTTCACATTTGTTATTTCTTTATTTAATGTAATATTGTTGAAATTATATGTATTTTTACTAGGTATTTCTTTTGATTTAATTATGTGATTTTATTTTTAATGGACTGTTCGATTGATTTATGGGATATATTTATGAAATTGTTTGTGTAATGTACCTTCGACGTGTAAATTGAGAGCTATTTGCAAATAAATTAATCTGAATCTGAACGCAATAATACAAGGCGCAGTTATAAAAATTATTATATTTATTTATATTTAGTAGCCTAGTTGGTTAGCGCACGCCTCATACCCGAGAGGTCGTGGGTTCGATACCTGGTGTGCGTACAATTTTTCCGGATATTCAAATCTCCGTTAAAATTTGTGTGCAAAATTAAGATGCACCTAGGTGAAGGAAAACACCGCGAGGAAACCTATACATTAACGATACCAAAGTGTTGTAGTGTATAAAGGTTGACTGGAAGAGATTGCCCCGGCAATAAGTCCGCCTCCTGCTAAGCAGAAAAGTCAGTATTTATTTATTTTATGTATTATAAGAGAAAATAAGTATTTTTTTTCCTTTGTTTACATTCAGTCACAAACACGCTAGTACAACCACAGTGTGTTTTTTTTTTAATGAAACTGACAACTGGAAACCTAATGCACCAGTTTTCTGGTACCAATGCTGTCAGCTTAAACACCTTGGTGACTTATGTAGGTAGGTGCCATATCAGCGCTTCCCTCAATTCCCGCCGGCTACACTGAACTGGACGGAAAACACGAACTATGTTTCATAGCCGCTTCGACCGACCTTCATTCAGTGCGGTGGTACCAACCCAGGCGGGTTTAACCCTACCACCATGTAATGAGAGGGAAGGGACCTACGTTTAACGTGGAATCCGAACCACGACCAGCGTCTACGGTCAAACGGTCACCCAACCAAGTCCTGACCGCGCCCAGCGTTACTTAACTTCCGTAATCGAATACATAATACCGTAACCACTGAGCCAATGACGCTGATAAACAGAAGAGTCCATTCTTATTTATTTTATTGTTTCACAGTCGTTCGTCGTTTGACTCCAGTCGTACTTGCAGCCTCGACTAAGCCAAAAACGGCTCTTCATCGTGCACCACGCAGACTCAACTGGTGCTTGTTGACCCTACTCTTTATTTAAGCCTGGGACGTTAGGGTAACTAAAATTTACACCATATTTTGGACGTTCGTATTAGAAATGAGATTTCGAACAAAGGCTTCAACATCTGGGTAGGTATGTCGAAGACAAATATATTGCAGACTACCCCGGCGGGTGAATCGGTTATAGGAAAAGCAGTGGAGCAAGTTTGCGCAATCTCCATGGAACAGCTGATTATGTTATTTATACAATATATAGGACATTCACGAGCCACCAAATAGTAGAAACAACACAGGAATGGCCCGGGATAGAGAAGTGCCCATTGCAAGTAAGAAATTGACACCATAATATGACACATCCGCAACCGCCCTCTAACTTCGTACCTGTACGTTCTACAGAATAATTCGTGTTTTTAATAAGACGTAATAAGTATTATGTAGGTGATGGATGACCCAATGTTTTGCCATTTCAGTGTCCAAACGACAGGTCTCGGCGGGTTAAAGCCAAACACCGTGATCGTGGGCTGGCCGTACCGCTGGCGGCAATCGGAGGACGAGCGCACCTGGCACGTGTTCCTGCAGACGGTGCGCTGCGTGGCCGCCGCGCGAATGGCCATGCTCGTGCCTAAGGGCATCAACTTCTTCCCGGACTCCACTGAGAAGGTGAGATATATGAAGCAGCATTACAAGGTGGTGGACCGGCGGTCCTAGCTACAGTCGGAGGACTCGGTTTTTGTTGTGTAATTATGTTACGCGATATCTTCCCTAATTGTGGACTTGTTTAATTGGTGATCCCATATAAATTTGGTCAAGATCTGATGATGGACTCCGAAGATAGGAACTCCTCGATAACAAACAGATCAAGTATCGTGATAGAGTAAGTGTATTGAAGGGGTTTGTATTAGATACCGGTGGGTAGGATGCGGTGGGATAGTGGTGGGAAGTGAGGAAAGGTGGAGGTGATGGGGGAAGGTGAGGTGAAGGTAGGGAAAGGGGGGGAGGAGGGAGATTGGTGAAAAGTGGAGGAAGGTGGGTTAAGGTGGGGATTGGTGAAGGTTGTACGTTTATGTATAGACATTTTATTTTCAATTTGGACATTTAGGTAAATATATGAAGTAGGTTTTTAATTTTTCTTGAATATAATTATTTCATGTGTGAGATTTTCTCTTTCCAAATTTTTAAAGGTAAAGATAATTTAATCAATCAAAGTATGTACCATTGTTATCTATGCACTTTTGCCATTTTATAGGTATTTCGTGGAATCCTTTTCTGAAAAAATTGTGGGAGCGAGAATCAATAAAATCTTTGAAAGCGGTTTTGACTGCCTCATCGGAATGGAATTTTTTTCCTTGGAAGAAGTTATCCAAATTTCGGAAAAAGTGGTAATCTGTTGGAGCAAGGTCCGGGGGAGTACGGTGGGTGTCGGAGACATTCCAATCGCAGCTCCTCTAATTTAGCGACCGTTTGTGTACACAGTGTGTGGTCTAGCGTTGTCCTGAAGCAGCAGTGGGCTAGAGAAATTGACCAGTCTCGGTTGTTTAACGGCTAACTTTTCCATCATGGTTTGCAATTGTTGACAATACAGATCTGCCGTA
>WYDE02203325.1:0-10069 GCA_009867175.2 Adela reaumurella
TTTTCCGTAGAGAATTTGCTTTTCGAGAAATTTAAGGAAAACTGGAAAAAAGTATCAAAACGCGCGACCGCCGCGCATGATTGCCTTGTTTCATTGGTTTTAGCGCGACATGGTGGCATTTGGTTGCTAGGTGCCTACGGGCCCTTAAGCTGTCAGCCATATGGAACCCAGTGTTCAAACGACTGAATTCCACAGACCTCTGCTTATCTTAGTCGTTGAACGCAGGCAACGAAGAAGATTCTCGCCAACCCTTAGGCGATTTAGATAAAAAAAATCCATTAAAATATTCGTTACGTGTCAGATTAGCCGAGCGGGCAAGATCACGTCTCTCAAGCGGGCGGTGCAGGTTCGATTCCCTCTGGGAGTACAATATTTATAACTGTGTAAAATTAGTGCGACATGGCTACTGACACTCCGGTGAAGGTAAACATCGTGAGGAAGTTCCTGCGGTTTTCTAGAATAGTGATAGGTATTTGCGTGGAAGATTAGAGTAGGTAGGAACCCACTTCCAAGCCGGTTGGTCACCTTGTAAGTGATGAAAAACCTCTCATATCATGTAAATTAAAGAGGTCTGTACCCAGCAGTGGTGTGAATGAAATAGCTGCGAAGGATTCGATGCGTTAGTGGGAAGGTTTTAGTTCAAAATACAATAGGGGCTGTTAACATTTAACGGTTCCGTATAACCACGGACTAATAGTCCGTGCGTATAATTAACTTATAAATCTCTCAGTAACCACTGGGAAGATTTTTCGCTGCATCATTGGGACGGTTTCAGTCCTAAATACACAACGCTGCCACTTGCCTATTATGTACTTCCTCATCAGCGACTTCAAAAAGGGAATGTAATGTGAGCATAAACTGGATAGGTAAAGTACCTGTTAGGAATAGGAAAATAATTATTTCACAAAATTTTTTGCTTACTTTTGAAGTCGATTTTAATTTTTTGAAATAATTTTAATTATTTATTCAATGAAATTAAACACACGTGCGCGTACAAACTGCAATGATATCTAATGTTTATATTATTATTCTTTAAATAATAAAACGTAATAATAATAATACGCCTAGTGGCTGTAAGAGCAAGTTAGCCACTACCATCGGCCTAAAGCCTTTCAGGAGGCTGCGACAGCTGCTCTGGACGCCTAGACCGCAGCCGGCCCACTAACTTCTCATCGGGTTTGAAGAGTACGCCCACACGAAGATTCATCTGATGGAATCGCGGGCGGGGAGAGCGGACGCGATTTCGTCGTCTTAAAACGGCGTGGAAGGAGGCCTCGATCGGTACCTGTTCATCATGCAACTGCCTCCGCTCGAGGAGGTGACCAACAGGGCGCAGCACCAAACTTCAGTTTCGTCAAACTGAACATCAAAAATCAGTTTGGTGCTGGATCTGGATGAGGCGCTGGTGCACTGCTGCTCGCTGCAGGATCTGCTCGATGCCAGATTCAAGTTCCCAGTAATCTACCAGGACTGCCGCTACACTGTGTTTGTGCGCACGCGGTCGCACTTTTAGGATTTCCTGGCTGGTGTGTCGCGCGTGTACAAGGTGATCTTCCTCTTTACGACCAGCAAGCGCGTCTAAACGGATAGACTACTCTATCTACTGATATGTATATGCAAAGATGTATGAATTGTACAAAGTTGTGAAATAAAAGGGGCTGGATGTATTATTATGTAGGCGAAGCGAAAAAGCGACAAAGCGAAAAGGATGTGATATTACGGAGCATGATGACGGCGCTCTAACTGTTTTCTGGTACAGTGTAGCTACAAATGTAAGCGTGATTCGTAGTGTATGAATTGTACTGTCAAAGCATGAAAAGTGTGTAAAATGATGCAATTGTGTTAATCCGAGGCTCATATGGATCTGACTGTAGATAGGTCTTCACAGGTTGTTACGGATTGCAGGATATGCTCCAGTAAACACTTCAGAAAAGAAAGGAGTTTTTGGATTATGTAAGTGAAGTACTGAATACTTGTGAAGTTAATGAGAAAATAATAATAGTTTTTGATGTCGATGAATAGGTGAGAGTAAGAAAAGCAGGTTTTGGTTTGTTTAGCCCTCTTGTGTTTGGCCTGTCTGCTTCAGAACTCTATTCGTAATCAAGCAAAAGACGACGTATGTACAGTTGCCTCACAGACAGAATACCAATGTCGAAGTGAAAGGTGTGAGTAAAGTAGCGATAGGGGTTTTTAAACAGCACACGGAGTACACCTCGCTGTGCTCGCTCCAAAACGATTAGATTTGTCTTAGCACTCCCTCGCCATGTATTTATGCAGTAGGACATAATAGATGTTTAGGCTGACATCACTGGTACCAGAAAACGGGTTCATTAGCCGTCCGTGTCAGTTTCAATAAAAAAAAAATCGCCAATCATTATCAGCAATTTTTCTGATGATTTAAAAAAAAGAAAATAAATTTCCTAATTCTGCCTGCAACTGATTTAGTATATTCCTGCCACGTAAGATGTTCATCAAAATAAATTCTAAGCTACCTAATGCCCTGTTCTGCCTACTTGAATAAGTATTCTAGTTTGACTAATGCCAGAACATAAAATAGCATCAGCATACGTGACTATCTGCGCATCCGGTAGTTTCAAGCCTCAAATGCAGTTGATGTAAATAAGGAATAGAGTAGGTCCAACAATACTTCCTTGTGGAACTCCTAGTGGTAGTCCGTATTTTACCTACAATAAGTCACTGACATGGTCCCCTATTTATGCTCGCTGAGCCCTTCCACTTAAGTACATGTGTCAAAATATTTTAGTGGTATTCCAAGCACTGACATATTTTCTAATTTGGTCAGTATTGAGATATTATCAAACTCTTATCTGGTATCTTGCCTAGAGGATCCCGCTTCTACTGCTCCCCGCTCCTACTTTCAGTGTTACTGTACATACTGTATTCCCTCTAGGGAGTCGCCACGCCACGTCTGAACAATAGCATATCGGGGCTGCGCATGCAGTTTTCAGTTTAAATTACACCTAAACCCGAAATTATTTTTATTCTAACCGAATAATCCTGCGGGCCAAATAATAAATTCGCTGTAAATTTTTATTTCCATTAATTAATTTTTATGTAGAATCTATAGTTTAGATTGACGCGGGCCTTTTTCTTGGCTGGACCATTAACCTAGTTTCTTAACTAAGATAGTAATGACGTATATTAAGATAGTAGTATATCCATTAAGATAGTAATGACGTATTTACATTTATTGTAATTAACGAATCTAGGCGTAACTATTTTTAACAAAAGATGATAAACAATTGAATTGAATTGAATTTTTACCAGATCTCAAGGCGCGTATAGGCCTATGTCTGGCTGTTTGAAAATTAACTCCAATATTACTTAACCAGTTTATGAGCTGAAAACTACTGTAAAATATTAAACAATACTATATCTATCTTCTTGTTGTAAAATTTGATAATTTTATAATCAAACTTTTAATTTATCCATTTTTTCTATACGTGAACCTTCCTATAGAAAGTCGCAACGTTCGAATATCTCAAAAATGGACACTCGGTTTATCGTATATTTAATACATATTATACTGATAAATTTTAGTCATTTTATATGTTGCAGTGGTTCCAACCCTGGTATATAACTGGGGGTACTCCCAATATACATTTTCAAACAGCAATATTTAGCTTCCATACACGCTTGGTCGGAGAAAAACACAGCACAGAAATCTATGTACTAACAATACGAATGTACGTAGTAAGGTGGCTAGAATTAATTCTCCAGCAATAAGTCTGCTTTCTACTCACCATGAAAGTGTATATTTAAATTAATCTTAAACTGTGAACGGAGCGAGCGTGCACCACGAAACAGGTCTGCAATGAATATATTGTGCACGTAACGCGAGGTCAGCAGCTTGCAAGTGCACTCACATCACATCTGACCGAACCAGTCTTAGCGTCATCATGGCTGGAGAAGTCGCGCTCGATATTCGAGAATCGGAAGACAAACGTACGGCCAAACTTGACTATCGTGTATCAAAGTTAGCGAATAGCGAACCATATTTTAACGGGAAGTGAACTGAACCTGAGACCCTACGAAGTCAAACCGTCTTCTCTTGTTTGATGTTCTGATTTTTCTGATAAAGATTCAGTAAGAGATGTGCGTGTTTAGCAAGAAAAAGTCTGCCAAGTATACTTCGTATACAATGATCGGGTTCCGTCAACGTTTCCTTATTTCAAATAAGCGTGCACATGGCAGTTAAACTAAATAAAAACAAATTCAGGAATTTGGAATGAGTTTTTATGCCCTTATAAATTCACATATAACGAAAAATTTAATTAGTCTTACTGCGAGCACGCATCTGGCTAATCAAAGGATGTAAAGACACGACAAGCGTTTCGTCCAGGAGGTTATGAGAACGCTTCAGGCGCAGCTTTGATACACAACCTCCCGCTGCGCGACGCGACGCATCCCTAGCGCATTATTGAGTTATACGCATTCCCTGCGTTGAGTCAAGTTTACATGGTCTGAATATTCAGAACGCATGCTGTCGTCAACAGAATCGTATCCGGCGTCCAACACGAGAAACTGACTACTGGGCATCCAAAATGTAATTTGTCTTAATGCTAGCACGCATCTGGCTAATCAAAAGATATGAAGACATGTCAATCGTTTCATCCAGGAGGTAAACGCAGGGAATGTGTAAAACTCAATGATATGATAGGGTTGCGTTGCGTCGCGTCGCGCGGCGGGAGGTCATGTATCAAGGCTGCGCCTGAAGAGTCCTCACAACCTCCTGGACGAAACGCTTGTCGTGTCTTCATATCCTCACATATAACTCGTAAACCACTTCACTAATGTCTTCAAAATTATTTCAGTCTAATAAGTTTATGAATTCCTACACACCCAAAAAAATAATTTTTAAAGGTTTCTTACTTTAGAAAATATAGGGGGCGGGACAGGCCTTGTTCAGAATTTGACAAGATTTAAATAATTACAACATGAAATTGCATGATATAGTATATAGAAAAATATGTATTTCTGAAATCTACACATCAAGTCCTTTCTAACTATTTCGACACTTTCTCACCCCTTCTCAATTTAAAACATCGAAAAAAGGTGTAAAGTGTCGAGAAAGTGTCGCTTAAGCCCTTTTTAAACTCGAACGGTAAATTTTTCAAAGTCGTCTGCCAAGTTGAAGCTCAAACCTTTTAAGATGTTTTTACCATTAGGTATCTAATTTTACTTTTTGGCACTTTTCTGATCCAACTAACAGTTTTGAGATAGGAATTTTTAAACTTTTTTAAGTATTGCCATTTCAGAACGCAAAGGCTTAAAGTTGCCAGACCGAAATATTCTTGATGCCGAAAAAATCATTAACACGGCCAGCGTAATCATTTTCATTGCGAAATGACGCGTTTTTTTTTCAATGCATCCCAGTCTTTTTCGTATGTGAGAGGAAAAACCAGTTTTTTAACCAGAAATTTGAATGCTAATAATATGTAATAATAATGCTAATAATGACGGTAGTTGTTTTGTTGCTAAAAATATACAGACTTTTTGCGGTTGCTAAGAGTGGATTATAACATGGGTTTTTTTATTATGTATCTAGATCTTCTTTTGTTCAATGACTCATACAAAAACGAAGTCATCAGCTGAGTGACATCAATATTGGCGGTTTTAGACGACCACAAGAGAAGTAAAATCGCACATCTTGATTATAATTTGATAACAGATTTTGAAAGGCGAGTAAGTCATCATTATCTGTTTGAAAATGTAGACCAAAATAACTAGTCCAGTTTAAGGGCTGGAATCTGCTGCAATATATAAAACGATTCTTTATCAATCGATCATGCTCTATTTGTTGTAAAATTCTATGCATTGTTTATAAAAACTTTCGATTTTTCGACTTTTTCGATCTTTTCTTCATACACAGGGTGTTTGGTAATTCGATGCATTCCTTTCAGGGGGCTACAGTAGAGGTAATTTGCAACAAATTAACTCCCATTAATAGGGTGTCGAAAATGGATGGTTTCTGAGATATGGTTACTTTTTCATTTTCTCCGCCATACATTTAATACCTAAGAAAAATAGTGTTCGTCAGTAAAATAGCTCCTAAATAAAAGTTTCTGTTAAATGTCGCTCGTTTAGAATTTTATGTAAGAAAGAGAAGTTTTTATGATTATGGTAAAGTTTCTTGTAGAAGGATTTTTTTTCAAAAATAACATCAAAATAAAGTCATTAAACTCCCATACAAAATGTCTAACTTAGTTTCAAACTACATACATTTCAACTTTTCTGTGGGATCTTAAAGACTTTAATTTTTGAAAAAAAATCATTCTACAAGAAACTTTACCATTATCATAAAAACTTCTAACCTCATACGCTTTACATAAAACATCTAAACGAGCGACATTTAACAGAAACTTTTATTTAGGAGCTATTTAAGAACATTATTTTTCTTTCTCGTAGTAAATGTATGGCGGAGAAAATGAAAAAGTGTCAATATATCGGAGACCATCCATCCTTTTGCGACATCCTGTAGGTGGGGGTTAATTTGTTTCAAATTACCTCTGCTATAACCCCCTGAAAAGAATGTATCAACATTCAATGTATGTAAGAAACAACCTGTATGTATGGTGACTGGGTGGCTGACTGAGAGAAGGGACTGACTGGGTCATTGACTGAAAATTAAAAGGCTGACTTGGTGACTGACTGAAAACTGAAAATCTTACTGGGTCTCTGACTGATAATTGAAAGTATGTCTTGTTGACTGACTAAAAAGTAAAGCGCTGACTGGCTCACTGATTTGAAACTGCAAGGCTGGTTGAGTGACTGACTGAAAATTGAAGCGCTGACTGTGTGACTGACTAAAAAATTAAGGGTCGTCTGGGTGATTGAAAGTTCAGGTCTGGTTGAGTAGCTGACTGAAACTAAACTTTTAGGGTTCTTCACAAACGAGCTCAGTAAAATCCCAGTTTCTAGTCAAGTACTAGTCACTACTTACTTTATCTCACTATTTATATCTAACTCTCTAATCTTTTCTCATAACTTTGATTACGAAACGAAGAATGTGTGTTCCAAGGTATATAGTCGAACCCTAGGTATAGTCCGACATAAATCTTTTTGGGCGTGGAATTCGACTAAACTAAACGGTCGCCATACCGAACGAATACTAAACGAAACTTTATGTAAGCGATAACGCGATAGTGTCGCCCCCAGCCACGCACAAAAAGATTAAAATTTATGTCAGACTATATGTGGCGTTGTTTTCGGCGTTGTCTATACAGTCACTTCCCGCCGTCCAATCTCAACAAAATTTTGCACACACCTTCTACTAGTGATCCCGTGAAAGAATCGGGGACAATTAAAAAATCGGGGAAAATTACGCTCGATCCCACTTGGCCCCGTGAGAGTCTATTTTCCTTATTAAGGTTGTAATTTAATCCACAGCATTATGGACTGTATTACAAAGCATTAGAGGCTAATTTGCTTCAGAAATTATTCTTGACGAATGTTGCTCTCGAGCCAGGTTTGTAGGGTTCCATACCCAAAGGGTTAAAACGGGACCCTAATTACTGAGCCTCCGCTGTCTGTCCGTCGTACGTCTGTCTTTGTACCATAATAAGTAGACAATTGAATTTTACAAAGAGTGTGTATTACTATGGACGTGTACGGGAGCTGTTAAAACTTAAAACCACTTCCTCCCGGAACAGAAAAAGCCCAGGAAGCGGTAGAAGGATTGTATGGAGAAAGATCAGAGGAGTATAGGAAAGGAAACATATTGGAAAAGGGGAGGCCAATGTGAGAACGAAATGGAAGATGATCGTTGATGAGACCAAACGCACAAGGGGTTGTTGGGGAACCAAAGAAAGGAATTAAGTCAGAAACATCATAATTCAACTAATATCTTATATTTTTTAATTAAAATTACAAAAGCCAAAAGTTTGGCTAGAAAAGAGTGCTATACTTGCATTAATTTCTTATTTTTTAAATTTATTTTATAATAAGCTTGACAATAAATGTTTAAATACAATTAATAATTATTTATAAAGTTAATATATATTTTATATTTGACACTAGACTAGCTGTGAAGATACCTATTCATTCTATTACGTAAATTTGTATGTAAATTTAATATTAGAGATGTTTTTACCAGAACGCTTGTCTTGAACTTACTTCTTATTTATGGTAATTAATCTACTGTTTAATTTATATTTAGTTTATTTCATAAGTATTTTAGTTCTAGAATAAGGCTCTATTTTGTAAATTAATTGTATTTTTCACACGATAAAGAATCTACTGTTTTCGCGATGCTTATTCTTTCTAATATAATTTTTGATACATATTTCTGTATATTTTGTGAGATAATATAAAATACATACATAATAAATAATAATTCGATAAACGAGAGGTAACATGTAAATATTTTAATTATATATGTCTCTAGAATCGACAATATAATATAATACAATCGACATATAATGTCATAGTTATAAGTATGCTTATTATATTCGTTAAAAATAATTACCATTATAAGAACAGTAATAAATGCTGCATATTTATATTATGATTTACAGTGTGCGCTTTTGCCCGCGGTTTCGGCCGCGTGAAAAGTAAATTTGCAAGCAAGCACTTAACATCCCACCCCTACCTAGATGTATATCCAAAAATCCTTGCTTATAGTCCCTAACCACTCTATCGTATCTATAATAGAGCGGTGACTGGTGAGGGGTGCTCTATGAAGGACATTGATTTGCATGAAGTAGTATGCTATGCCATCTGAAACAGGGGCTGAAATCTCTACATCTAGATAGCAGCGCTTGTGTTAGAATAATTGGCACATTGTCGGACTGTTCACAAACTCCCGAGATGTGAAGCAGGGCTGTGTAATGTCGCCATAGCTGTTGAATCTATACAGTCAATCTGTGTATTGTCTGTCAGTTGTCTGTCAGTCAATATTTAAATGAATATTAAATTGCTCTAATTTGTATTTAATGTTAATTATTGCAATTTTTCCTTAATTATATTTTTCTTCTATGTTATCGATCAAACTTAGATTGAGAAATGTTATTGTAATATTGTATTAAAGTATGTTTTTATTTTACTATATAATCAGAAACTTAGTAATTCGGGAAAAACCATTATTAGCAAATCTTTATCATGTATTTCTTATTCCTCTAAGATGTATTTCATAAGTTTGTCAAGTTACATTGTAGGTATGTGCAAGTAAATAAAAATAAAATATAAATAAATAACTAAATACATGGACATTTTTATTTGTCTAGCCTAACCCTGAAAGTGAGTGAGAACGAATTAAGGATGGACATTGCTTTGCTAAAATTCCTGCTTTATGCTGATGTC
Organism: Adela reaumurella; assembly: GCA_009867175.2. Lineage (NCBI taxonomy): Eukaryota > Metazoa > Arthropoda > Insecta > Lepidoptera > Adelidae > Adela > Adela reaumurella. The sequence goes on from WYDE02203325.1 coordinate 9,322, forward strand.
TCGATTCTGTTCGTTCCTACTGATGAGGCTCTAGAGGTAAATGTTATAGCCATATAAACTGCGTGCAATGGGACGGGAATGAAAGTAACTGCTAATAAGACAAAACAATTATAGTATTTGTAAAGATGGTGAACTCATTGTGTGCAATCGTGCAATGTAAAAATAAGAGACGGCAAGCTGGGACAAGTGAATGAGTTTGTGTAATTGAAAAGTGTTTTCACAAGGAATGGAAGGTGTGATAAAGATGTCGAAGACTAGTGAACAAAGGCAATAGAGTGGTGCTTTGAGTAATATCCTCAAAAATCTGATGATAAGTTTTATGGCTCGAATGCGTATTCATAAAACACTGGGAAATTTTGGTCCCTGCACCTATATATGGCAATGAGTGTTGGATAAAATTACTTTTTAAATTACCGCGGTCGCTGAACAACATTTTGAAAACTTCCTGCTCTTCTCGCGGCGACTTTATCGTTTCGAACAGAGCGTTCAAACGTACGTTTGCTCTCACTCGACTTGATACGCAGCTTTTTGACTGGGCGGACGCAGGTGGTGCAGTGTGTGGATGAGCAAGGTCGAACGGTCACATCACAACCTTCTAGTATTTTTCGAGGATGTCCGCAGGGATCTTCAATTTCGCCTATCATGTATTCGGCCTACACTGCAAATTTTCCCAACTGTCTGCAGCACATGGCTTGTGAACTCTTTGCCGATGATTCCCAATTAACGCTGTCTTTTTATCCTGATGAAG
>WYDE02203336.1:0-16151 GCA_009867175.2 Adela reaumurella
ATCTTGTCCTTATCCCTTAGTCGCCTTTTACGACATGCATGGGAAGAGATGCAGTGGGGTCATTCTTTTAAGTGTCGCGAATTATTCATATGAAAAATAAAGTGTTACCATAAGCCCGGCCAAGTGTCAGCAAATCCGATCCGTTTCGGCGTTTGCCAACATTGCGTGTGTTCTTCTTAATATGGCAAAATTTTAATATCTCCCAAACTACTGGACCAATTTTCAAGTTTATAGTAATTATGTTAATACATGCATACATAGCGTCACGCCTGTTTCCCAGTGGGGTAGGCAGAGACAATGGATCTCCACGTGCCACGATCCTGACATACCTCTTCCGCTTCTTGCACGTTCATAATATTCGTCGGTTACGGGTGCTGCCCAATTGCTCCTTTTTGAGCACATGTTCTATCTGTTCTAGGTTCGAGGACATGCGTCTAGAGCGACCCTTCCCGACTCTTCCACTCGCATTCGCTCCACACATTTTTTTCGCTAGTCTTCTATCATTCTTTCTTCAACATGACCCAACCACCGAAACATTCCTTTCTCAATCCCTGTCACTATTTATCTTCTTTCAGACCACAACGCTCTCGCACTTAACAATTTTTCAATCTATCTTTCATTGTGACTCCACACATACTTTTCAAATCGCGCATTTCCACAGCATAACGGTATAACTATGGTTCTGATATTACTTAAGGGGCTTTCCTGCAGATGCATTTTAGCACATTACCTGAGCCTAAATAGCCGTAACTATAAATAATATTGATTTTTTTATTACGGGGAGCCAAAAGTATGAATCCTATACTTTTGACTCCCCGTAATATAAAATCCATATCACGGTTACGGCTATTTAAGCTCAGTTAATGTGCTAAAATGCATCTGCAGGAAAGACTCTTAAGTACATACAACAAGCAAGGTTTGCCCAGCCAGGCACCAGAAACCCGTCGAGAACATTCGCTGGGAACATCGCGACATCTGCCGACAGTTTAGATCCCGTTCGTTACACCGGCGCGTAAACATCTCTCTCGCAACTTACAAATCAATAGGAAATTTTACAAAATAATTGGCGCCGCTGGACTCTGGACACATGGAGCACGGCAGTCGGCACTGACAGCTCGCTTACCGCCGTTGCTGCTGGTCAGAAATACCTCTCCTTTTTAGGAGCAGCTCCGCAGATAGTGTGAATTTATTATTATTTCGTTTGTCTACCGGACCCAAAGACATGCAATTAGCGGAATTAGAATACAAATGCGAGAATGTGCAAAATATTTTATTCTTAAAATATTTTGTTTAATCTAAACTAACAGGATTTGCCTGACGACCTACTAAAACGTGGCTACAATCGGAAAAGGCATTTAAAATTTTAATTCAATAAAAATAGCGGTAAGGAATCTTAAAAAGTCAAACAATAAAGATTAACCCGTGTGTACATAAAATACAATATTCGAAATGGATTTTAGTGTGTCTCATTTACGAAATTTATGCATTTTAAATTTAAATGTGTCAATAGGTATGCACTTTTAGAATTACTTAATATTACATTGTGTTACTTTGCAAATTTTAGTTTCACGGGTGGTCGCATCTCGATGATAAAGTTTGCTCTGATATACGTGGGTTCTAGAAATTGGCATGCGATAATGCAAATGTTACGAGAATTTGCCTAAACCCCGGTTTTTGACTAGTCGATCAAATGCCATAATTGTATAGTATTGTATTGCATCATTTATTGCACTCAAAATATGGTACTAAAGGCAAATGCTTAACACTAAACAGCGTCCTCTTCCTGCCTGCCTTTGGGGTAGAGACAAAGGTATGAGTAGAAACAATGAGGAAAAATTATTATAATTGTAAAACATAAAAATAACACTAAGAAAAAACTGAAAATATATAAAGTAATTAATCAAAATACATAAAAATATGAATATACATACATATATAAATATATATACTCATAATTATACGTCAACCTAAATAAACAGATACAATTGGGCCCCAAGTCGCAAAACAAAGGCTCTCTACTTTGTTTCTAACATTTGATACGTGTAAAATTGAAGAAGAGACAAAAGCTGTCAGTTTATCTACGGAGATTCAATGGCCATAACTTGCGTCTCGCCGCCGACGTAATCTTCGCCTCAGAGACAATAACATTAATTTGTGAGATACGGAGCATCGTGAATTATTGACAATGATATCGCACTATTATTCGCCGGGCTCGGCGACTAAGAAATAATAGGTATCGAAAATTACACCGATAAGTGTAGGAATCTCTGGAGATACGATTTATGCAGTCTCTATTGCGCAATAGTGAGATGTTGCGCGTGGCGATTGATGTCGAAGTGGGACCTCGTACGACGCTGGTATCGCTAAGTCTAAGTATTTGCTATGTTCAATTTTGCTTCTTTGGTCGTAAATCTTGTTGAAGTCCATTCACCTCGAAGGCGTATGCATTACTAAAATTATTGACAATATTTCAATACTTGTCGTTTGTCGTGTTGAAATTGTTTCTTATAGCAATTTTGTTTTATGTAAATGCTTTTGCAAGACTGTGGACATTTTAAGTAGGTAATTAATATGCAAATATCTGTCCTGTCTAATCTACTTACTTACGTAATAGATTAATTATAATCTGTGGTAATAGTTAATCACATTAATAGTTTAATTTCAATAAGGAGACTAGATCATTATGTGATGTGATGTGATGACGCTTATTATTACGAATTTTTTTTTTTAATTTGAACTATTTTATCTCACCTACTTACATTTACAAATACGTTGATATTAGTAAGTATTATCAAAACTTACACTATCAATAATGAGAGTGCATTCAATTCGTCCCTGTAGAGTTATTTTGTTATCGAATGGCCTGTATTAAGCACATATAAGTACATCTCGAAACCACAAGTTTACGGATTGAATTGCACAATAAGAAGCTAAGCATTTGTATTTATTAATAGGTATTTAACACACCCGTACTTGAACTTGAATAAGTAACTGTTTTCATCGTTTGCAAGTATACGAACAAAAGTGGAGGTACATAGAGTTTGCTATCATTCAACTTCAATATGGAAGAAAATGAAGTGGCTTGGTGGGAGGCACCGCTTTGGGACACGCTCAGTAGAAAGATTATTGTCTGTTTCGAGGCACCGAGGGGCCGCATTTGAAGGCAACTTCAAATAACCGGCTTACAGGTTTTGGACATTGTACGAGTACCGAGATTTTATAATGTAATAATTCGATATTTTTGTACCGCAGCTAATTTATAAGCACCAGCAGTGAATTTATAATTATTACGAGGTTACTTTCAGTTACGTAATATTCATAAATAACAAGTACATAAGCGTAGACTTTATTAATTTTCATCTAACATTTTGGTAAATTTTATAAATGTTTACTGCTTCCAAAAGCTTCAACATTTCACAAATTATTGAATATTGGTTCCGACTGGTGATCTGGATTACGTGAACAGTGTACCAATTTCTCCGCAACCGGGCTCCCGGAAAAACCATAAACTAGCAATCACATAAATGGTATACCTATATAGATGTGTATTCTAAATAAATATATAATAAAACACACGTGTCGAATCCCGCGTCTACAGAACACTAGAAGGCTTTAGAGGTTTCCGAGTGGCTCCCTGGTGCTTGGCCACTCGTAAAAATTCCGCCCGTCGACTGAGCCCACACACGATTTAAAAATACAAGGTTTTAGTGTTTTAGGCCACGAACTCTTAGTATTATTAATTTTCGAAATTCGTTTCTAAAAATGCGCATCGATAGTTCAGTCAGTCGCTGTTTTAGCTTCCATTGCTCTATAAATATCTGTCGAATTTTCCATCAATATATTTAAAACAAATACATTTTTCCATGAGTTTCATCCATCCCTCGTTATCTAGCTAAAAGCGCAGGACCGAGACCTGTTCATTGTTATGTACATACATACCATCACACCTCTTCCCGGAGGGGTAGGAAGAGAAAATTGAGCACCATGTCGTGACGCAGGACCGATTCGTACACATCCGCGGTAGGTCCATCGTGTAGGGATGCAATCCCTGCCCAGTACGCGTAGTGCGAAGGGGAAAAGGGGACGGCGGGATCGCTTTAAACAGCTCCTCCTAGCACTCCCCGTGGAATAAGCGATAGAGCACACTTAGGGAGCCGACATCCCATCGCATATGTCATTGTAACTAGATAATAATATGAAATACATCACGACGTAATAAAATTAAGTAATACATATGTATATACAATCTTCTTTTTTATTATAAAGTGTATATTAATCGCAGACATAAAATATATTTCACCAAGTGTGCATTGCTTACACAGCAAGCAACGTAAATGCATCAGTTAATGTCAAAAATAACTTATCTAAAACGGAATAGAATCTATCTTCAACCGATTTAAAGTTATATCGAAACAGATACGAATATTTTGTTGTGTGTTCGTCTTGATCGAGTCGCTTTTTATAAGGGCCTGCCTCATACATAGACGATTAGGTATCTCAAACATGCTCCCATCTCTCTCGATCCTTTACAGATCTCTCGGTCAACCACTCGGTTGACCTACTGCACTCGTCGATGTAACAAGAAATGCTTTCCACAAAATACGAAATCAGACTTTATCTTAATTGGATTTGGATATTTTTTCCAAAAACGGCTACAGAATGTAACCTGAGGAGTTGGTAAACAAGGTATCGAACGGGCATGGCATAATATTCAGTTCTCCAGTAGCCTCCGTACGATTCGTTATTTATTACTTTGTTGCACATTTCTGGTGGTTTTGTTCTTAGATTGAGCACAAAACATTCGTAACCGTTTCTACGGTCATTTATCACATACCGCACGGAGTTTAATTTCTTCAATTGCTTTTACAACTTCTTCTACACTTATCCTCATCGGCACTATTTATATCTTCTTTCTTGCACCTCCTCGATCTTATCTGACGGGCTTTCCCACTGATGCAGCAGGTTTTAGTTTCCGGAGACTATAGGTTTCATATTTCTATGTGATTTTCTCATGAATGGCAAAAAATCTTTTTGACTTGGGCCTTTTTAACTGGCGAGTCGGCCCATCTCATCTTAATATTTTGTTCTCAAACAACATCTACATTTTTCATTTTATTAATCTATATCTCTCTGAAAGATCAACCTCATACTGCATTACCTTTCAAGTAACCTCAAGCCTCCTCCACAGTCAGCGTAATAGGTAATTGTAGTTCTTAGTTCTTCGTTATTTATTCAGCATTCTTATGTTAGTACACTTCACTTGAATTTGTTAAAATATTATTAGTACCTATTAAGAACCTATAGGTAAACATAGGTAGATATTTTGTAAAATATTACATTTTACATTCTATATAATATCCCAATAGTTTCTTTGCTTCGTGTGATCAATTCGCAAGCGATAAAAATTAAAAATATATTAGAGCGAGATTGCCACAAAGTATAGAGGTGGGTAACACACAATATAGATAAAATTCATTCAAATTCATTCACCATTCAATTCTAAATAGTTCTGTGTCTGGGTTCGGTCGTACGCCTGCACCGTTGTTTGGGACGGAAGAAATTTTGAATTTTGAATATTAAATAGGTACCGTGAGTTTTTCTTTAGGGTTTTTGTGCATGGACAATTTGAAGTAATTTGAATAATTGAACAATCAAAGGTTATTCAAAGGAGGCTTATGTTTAAATAAGAAAGAAGAAAACAATGAAATACATTATTAGGTATACGTACTTAAACCTTACTTTCCAATTCTTCTCCACCATCCTCCTGATTGGTACTGAAGCCATTCACACTACATGCATACATACACACCATCTCGCCGGTTTCCCGGAGGGGTAGGCGGAGACAATTGAGCACAACATGCTGACATACATCCTTTGCTTCATCCATTATCATGTATGCAGTGCGTCAGTTACGGGTGCTGCGAACTTGCCTTTTCTGTTAACATTTTGTCATGGTTCAGCCATGATAGGGCCAGTTCGACCCTTTCTTCCACATTCGATTCATATATATGTTTGGGTATTCTCTCACCACCCGTTCTTTCCATGTGTCCAAATCATTTAAGCATGCCTTTCTCTATGACTTCAATATTTGATTTAATGGGATAATCTGGACTATACGATTACATATAATACAAAAAACGCCACAAAGCTACATATAACAAGGTCTTTCAGTCTGCGGCATCTCTTTTCACTCCATTTATGTCTAATGTCGCCCATAGATCATCTTTCACCACTCCAGGAATGCAAAAAAACATTTTATTATTTTTTGCTTAGACTTGCTCAGTGATACATTTCAGAGAGAAGGCCTGATCTGTCCATCCTCTCTCATTGATAAATCCAGCTTGTGCATCCCGGATCTGATCTTTTGTCGCCACACAGTCTGTCCCTCTTCCTATCAGAACCTTTGCATATAATTTGCCTATCGAGCTGATGAGGCTGATGCCACTGTAGTGCTTACATTGTTGCTGCGATCCCTTTCCTTTGAAAGGGACGATGTTCGTTTTACACCAATTCTTAGTTACCATCTTCTAGCATTTACATTGCAGGAAGGAAACCACTCCAGGACCACCAATATCTAACCATTTCAACGGTAACATTATCACATACCGCAGCCTGACGGAGTTTCATTGCAATTGCTTTTACAACTTCTTCTTTCTCGATTGAATCTCCTCGATCTTTATCTGACGGGCTTTCCTACAGATATCCGTATACATATTTTTATAAAATACATTCAATTTCTCAAAACATTAATTTCAGCGTGATAAAACCTTGTTATCTTCCACTAGCAAATTTCCATTATTCGCTTTTATCACACTCACTTTCGATTCAGTCGAACCATATCGTACTTATGTCATTATTTCCAAGAGAGTTTTTGGTTCACTCTAAAGTTGTTCGAGATTCCTTTTTCACTAATACTGCTTTCCTTTCTTTCACAGCCGTCATTGTTTTCCTCTTTGCTTCCTTATAGTTCTCACGTGCGTCATTGATATTCTTCTAATTTAATTCCAAGCTTTCATCTTATCATTCACGACTTTTAAACTGCCTTTTTCTCTTCGTACTTTTTCGACCCACACACACTTCATATCTTCTGTTACTATAGTATGTCTTAGTTTGCACGACATATCGTCTCTGTCAGTTTGTTTTATATTAATCGCATACATTCTAATCCATCAAATGTACTACCCTAATTCGTTCAATTGTTCTTGGCTTTGTATTCTTTGCATGAAAACGCCTACCCTGAAACAGTGATTAAGATCTAGCTTTTAGGGTGGCTTCATTATTCTCATCGCAAGTTATGTTAATTCTGTCAATATTCTTTTATGAATTTATAAATTTATTTTTACTAGGATTTATCTATTTCTAGTTACTGTTATTAGTTAATAAAAGTTTTTATATATTTTTTTTTTATTAAATTCTTTTCTTTTCTTGCTGCTCGAAATTATGCAAGTAGTGTATGAGAGTTTAATAAATTTGTCGGTAAATTTTAACCTGTGTAATTTTCTTATATCATGAAATGACATCATGTTCTGTTGTTTATACCAAATAAATAAATAAAAATAAAATCACTACTAATGAGTGATCTGTTCAAACATTGACACGTCTGTCTGTACATACTCATATCTAGAGTGTTATGTCTTAATATCTGATCCACAATCACAAATTCAATTAGAGTATAATAATATATTTCTCTATATTATTTATTTATTCCTACATAAGACCTTCCATTTTGCTCCTGACCTATATTTTTAATTAGAGCAGATTACTTTCATACCTACCAAGGACTTAGATTAAAATATTTTTTAGAGTCGCTAAAATGCAATTTTAATAGTATGTATTTATTTAAATGTCTACGTAAATAATTTCTATTATTAATTTCCCTTTGACTAAAATACCAGAGGAAACCAAAATTAACAAAACAATTCAATTGTAAAGGTTATAGCTACATGCTAATGCGTTTGTGAGCGGCAGCGGACTCCGAAGGAACGCCGAAGTGCCGAAGATTTTCCGGTCCAAGAGCCATAAGAATTGTAAATTGAGTAAATTTATCGGCTTGGAACTTACATTGTGAGTAAAACACCCACAAAATAATTACAGTCTCGTCTAATTTATAGTTCATAATTAATTACATTATCTTTGTTTGTTAATTCATTATAATTGGAGATTAATTTACATTGATACGAGAAGATCGAGCACAGTCTTATAATATTGTTGTGACTAATACGAATTTTTGTGTAGACGTATTTTTTTACATTTTACTTATCACTCTGAGTATTGTCTCAGATCTCGGAGGAAAGAATAGTTTAAAGAATTACATAGGGTAACGGTACAGTTTGAAAAACGATAATTTTAATTTTTTTATTTACTGTTTTGTTTGTTTTTGTTAAATCAACTCTAATTGGCTACCTTCTCATTGTTTAAATTTTATTGCATGATTCGCCAGGACTCCGAGGTTTCGTGTATTGGTACCTACTAAGTTAGTGGGCAAATATGTTTACCATTTTTAATATTTTTAATATTAACAAAAAATAAACAAAACATCGCCCACCAATATTCGAACCTGGCACCCTGGTTGTGTTGGCTGTGATGTGTTGGTAAAGTTGGTAGACTTCGCTACCGGGACCTCTCCTGGTGCTTCTAAGAAATGCTTCGTATCTATGGTTCCAGTGAAGGAAACGAACTTAAGGAAACCATTCGCTCCAGTATGTGTTAAGGTCCACCTACCGGTAATGAATGATGTGTCCGATATCACAGGGTAGTAGGCGACAGCGAACTGATAGGATTGTTCCTTGTCAGTTTACATAAAAAAAAGTATTTCACCAAACATTAAATAGTTAAAAACCTTACTCCTCCTCTTTCGTATTCTCTACACTCGCCCACGTGACTTCATAATATCCGTATATAGATAGACTCCATCTTAAATCCCAACACAGCGTCCCGGTCCCGGCCCTCGAACAGATACGCTGTCAAACCGAACACCGCTCGCCATTGAAGTCAGATTAACTTAGAACACCATTATTAATAACAACCAATAATTTATAAAGCGCATGAAATATTCAACGCACTTTTCCTTAAGTGACAGCTATATTTTACGACTGCTTAGAACATATTTCCGGATTAGCCTTTGTCTAGCTCCGCGTTGGAGTTTTTTTTGTCGCGTTTTCGCCCGCTTTGTCGAGTCCAACGCGATTCATATTTACGTGGAATTATTTCTTTTAAAAATTTTCGATGATGGATCGAGCGATAAGTCTGCGGTTTGACAATATGACAATAGGAAAAAAGACAAATTCGTTCTAAGAAATGAAGACACTCGGAATCCAGTCACAGGAATTCAAAGGGGATTTTAACTAGACCACTCATATAACGTAGCTATGCGCGCTTAATCACATTGAGATAAAGATCTACTTGGAGCTGGACGAATGTAATACATGCGAGTGTGTAACTCCTAAATGACGTCTCCAAGCAAGCTGATCATAAAGCGGAGTTCTCACAGCGTTATGGGAATTAAAACCAGTTTGTAAAGACTCATGCGCTAGTCCTTGATACTTTTGACACGTTTGACTTTCTTACACGAGTTCATAATTCGGGGAAAAAAAATAAGTACCAGCACGTATCTTGCTCTCGTATAACTGTTATTGCATATAATTTTGTCGTATAATGTAACGTCAGTAACGTGTATGATTTCGTGAAACTAAAAGAGTTTTCTGGGGAAAATTTGTTATGGAGTTACAATTTTAAATTTAACTCGTAATACATTTTTGTATTAAGTTTTTTTTAGAATTTTTATTTATTTCTAAGCATGCAGTTATAGGTAAAACGTATTTAAAATTGCATTAGAAACTATGTCGTAGGCAAGTAACGGCATAGTTTAAAATTAAATCCATTAATTAAATAAAAAACATTAACTATAATCATAAAAATGGAACATAAATGTAAATTTGTGTTGGTTTTTTCTTGCTAAGTATGCAAGACGCTTACTGAATAATTATCAAAAAAATCGGAAGAATCCGTCCGGGTAGCGTAATTGGTAGCGCGTGTCAGTTCTTTAATTTGTTGTCCTGATTCTTCCGATTTTTCTGATAAATATTTAGTGAGCGACTTGAGTGTTTGCTTAGCAAGAAGAAAGAACAAAAATGTACATTGGAAATCTCAAGAAGTAGGTAAGGTTCTCGTGTCGTCTGTGTTAAATATGACCTTAACTTATATTTTATATTATATTATTATATATTTTTTTGTTTATTTTTTTTATTAAATGAATTAGATCATTGATAAAATGATTACATTAATAACATATGTTTTATAACATAGTAAAAATAATATATTCGTATAATTTTTTTTGTTTTATTTTTGTATAATTTGCCTACACATACTTAAAATATTATTATAATATATTTACAGAATAATAAAGAACCTTTTAAATTAAAACCTAATATGTATCTAAATTGTAAAGAAGCATCCAATAAATTATATCTCTATGCACTGACTTGTCCACTCGTACGTGTGGAGCCTAATCGACTTACTTGCCTTTCAAAAAACTCACTCCATGTATTAAAGGCAACGGAAAAGGCTCGCATTCCAGGCAAAGATTCAAGTCGTAACATACGTATGTACCTACCTATGCGTCACACAATAGTCTGTGCTGCGCGTGTGACCCGAGAGAAGGTAGCAGGTACACAATACATATATGTGTGTTATCCTATCTATTCAACTTATTTGTTAGTTTAAACGTTCTATCACTGCTCACTCAGTCCGATAGAACAAAGAACGCAATAGGGAAGGACATGTATTAGGTGTAATTTCAAAGAATACAATAGGGTAGGAGATGTATTAGGTGTAATTTCAAAGAATGCAATAGGGAAGGACATGTATTAGGTGTAATTTCAAAGAACGCAATAGGGAAAGACATGTATTAACTAGGTGTGATTTCAAAGAACGCAATAGGGAAAGACATGTATTAGGTGTAATTTCAAAGAACGCAATAGGGAAAGACATGTATTAGGTGTAATTTCAAAGAATGCAATAGGGAAGGACATGTATTAGGTGTAATATCAAAGAACGCAATAGTGAAAGACATGCATTAGGTGTAATTTCAAAGAATGCAATAAGGCAGGGCATGTATTAGGTGTAATTTCCAAGAAAGCAATAGGAAAGGACAAGTATTAGGTGTAATTTACGAAGATACTCCATGAAAGAAATAACGCAGTGATTATTATTAAGGCTTTCTACGTGTCACGAAAACAGCTACATATTTTACGGTAGGTACCTAATGAATAAATAAAATTTGCAATACATTGTTTATACAACGTTTAATTTGTATCAAAGATTCACTTGGTATCTAGGATAATTAAATTTACGTACGAAATTCCAATATTAAATCAGTTTTTCAAATTATTTTTTTTTTCAAATTGGTATTAATATTTGCTATGTAGGTAGTGTTTGTAATCATAAAATAATACATAAATAAATGTAAGCCTACATTCGTGCTGAGCACACGGTGAACTTATTGTCGTAGCCAATCGCTTCCAGTCAACCTTTGTAGTATGTATGTAGGTATCCTTACGGTATTTTCTTATTATCGAGACGTTCGCTAATTTTGAATACTTTAATCTAGATTCAGAAATACAGAATACTTTAGCATCCAAGTTCTGTTGTACACGGAGTGGCTAAGATTAAATGCCAGTGGGCTTGGACACGAGCTGCAGAGATAATGGCTATTGAACGCATAAGTCCTACACTGGTGCCCTTGAACAGGCAAGCGATGTGTCGGAAGGTCACCCGTCAGGTGGGACGACGACATCCGGTACTTCGCGCGCAAATGCTGAAACCGTGTTGCCTAATGCAGGGAGGAGTGAAAACGGTTTGGAGAGGCGTGGACGGTCACACACAGATGATGATGACCAAGTTCCGCTCAACCACTATCTAGGCTACGCCGCTACCAGTATTAGAGTACAAATATATATTTTTTTAATTAAAAATTTGTAGTTTGCAATTCATACACATTTAACTAAAGTAGTATTTTTAATCAGACGAAGTAAACTGACGTTTGCTGGGTGCTTAATTATATCCGTGTATGTAATGTATGTATGTGACGGATGGATTCCTATAATTAACCGTTAAGTGACATTAGATCCTGTCAGTTTACTTCATCTGATTAAAATACGACTTTAGCTAGTAGAGTGGTGAAATATTATTATAACAGTGAACTTTCAGGATGACCCTGAATGATATTATGAAAATATATATGATATATAAACACATCATCACAAATGAAGTCGTTTCTAGGGTACCGTAAAAAAAACAAACACCGATTAGCGAAGCAATGTAGTCTGTCTGTCCGTCCGATATTCGAAGGATTCGAGAAATACTGGATTAATCGAACTGAAATTTTCAGCGTTAAGATACATTAAATTGTTACGCAATTAAGGGAAAAATTAATAAAAAATAAATAATTTTATGTATTAAACTGAATTAATTCAAATAAACCAAGTAATTCAACTTTGGTACAATAAGAAGAAAGGTGTGTCGACCTTCAGAATAAAAAATCAAACAGGGTATAGTTACAGAGGACTTGATGTCTAGAATTTAAAGATGTACATATGTTTTGTAAGATATATCACGGATTTTCAACGAACCCCCCCTCATTATGTGTTGAGGTACTCATAAATTTATTACACTAAACATATTTTCACTGTAATTAGTAAAGTAGTTTATGGGTAATAAGTGAATTTATAACGGCATAAAAACATGGCAAAAAATTTTGTAAATCTCAGACCTTTGTATAGGTACGAAGTTTAATTTGCAAACTTTTAGAGTTATACATAAGCAAATAAAGATGACGATTGACAGATAATAATTTTTCGAACATAAATTTTTGTTATGCAATTTTTTTTTTCGATTACGCGGTATACGAGAGCGAATAATATAAAGTTCAGGCGGCCATAAACACAGTGAGCCACGTGTGCACTACATTTACCAGGAAGAGACTTCAAACATACCCGAATCACCGAAGTACCTTCTCATCGGTACAAATTTACGTCAGCCGCGACCGCTAGTTGACATCTGACTGTACGACGACGTGTCTAGGTCGTCCTGAGGATGTCTCCAGTGGGTTTACCGGCCTACCGCAAGTCGTCTGGACGAGTGAGAAATGACAGTGACACAGATAGTGAAGTCTGTGTAAAAAAAATCTATGTGCTTCCCGCTCGCACCTCTCACTCACTCGGTCGAGTGAGAGGACGCCGGTCGGCCGGCCGGAGACGAAACGTCGACAAAAGTAAGTCGCTCTCTTATACCGCGTTACCGAAATTAACATAATGTGTTATGCGGTAAAAACCTAAACAAACATTACATTTATGTACTCGGTTTCAATAACCTTAAAATAAATTTTGATAAAAAATAACATAAGACCATTTTTTTTCCTAGTACCTTATAATATTAGTAAAAATAGAATCACGTATGTGCTCAAAAAGGGGCAAGTGCGTAGTACCGGTAACCGATGAGCATGTATGAACAATATTACATATGAGAGTGCACGATGAGGCAGAGTTGTGTAAGGATCATGGCACGTGGAGATTCGTTGTGTTCGTTGTCTCTGTCTACCTCACCGGGAAACAGGCGTAACTCTATTCATGTATGTATATAAATATAATGTATGATGTGAATATTTAATAATTTTAATAAATTCATTAAATTTTCATTCAATAAGCTCATCCATACGCCTGTATGCCCACTGTCACACACCCAAAGGTTAGCAAGTGAACAATATTCCATAGCATTAATGTGATAGGTATACATACCTGTATGCAGTGTACAATAATGAGTATATTATTATTATATAATATATGTATGTATACTCCATTAGGTTTTTTTTTCCATTCATTTCCACCATTCCAAGCTACTTATTCTTCTGGAATTTAATTACTTAGAGTTAACTATAGGTAATAAAATACACAAAACAAATTTTTCGAATTTTTGCTGCAACTTTCGAATCCGAGTTACTGTCGAGGTCTGCATAAAAAGCGGTCCCTCCATCATTCTTCACAATTAATACTACTTCCAAGGCAGTTAGGAGAAGCTCATTGTCGATGCAACTGCTGCAACATTGTCACTCATACTGTGGCTAACACGGCTGATTCACGGGCACTGATAATGTTATTGTCGAAGCGGCTTGCCATTGGCATGCAATGGGATTGTTATATCTTGCCAATAGGGCCTGATGACACACAGATGGGGGCATCTTCAAACAAATATTACAAAATAAATACATAGGTATTACAAACTAACATACAAAATACACTTAATATATCTATATAAAATACACATATATAAATACAATTTTATATGGTTAGGTTATGTTAAATAAATATTTGTTATTTATTACATGTGTAGGCAAGGTATAGTAAATTATCATTAATTCATAATAAACTAATTAAAAAATAATGCAGAGAAAAGAGAGTTGAAAACCCATAGTTAATATTTATTCCTCGGTTAAGATAAAACGGTGGTAAGAAATCTAGCTTCGTGTCTCAATAGCTCAGTTTAATAAAAACAGGGTCCTAAGATGAGTGCTACTATGCTGTCCAGCGCTAGGAATACACATACGAGTACATTGTTCAGCTGTAAACTGTCCCGCGACGAATATCCGATGGGAATACTTGGCTCTGCATGCATACATGAGTGATTAGTAAGATGAACATTACTTAGAAACTGTCATAGTGTGCGATGATCGAATTCAGTGTTTGTTATTAGTTATTCTATTTTTTGGATGGCGTGTCTGTCTATCGGTCGTGTAACAGGCGGCTTATGGTGAGCAATATCCAGGGAAAAACTGGTGTGAGATATCTTCACGTCGAATACTGAATGACTGAGGTATGCCGATACTGATGGACTCCGGGCTTGGTTTTACATTGAATACGCATTGTGTTTATTTTATTAGGTAGGTATTAGTTAAATTATTTTAATAAATGAAGAGTAAATAATTACAACGTACGTTTGCTAAGCTCGTAGCTAGCGGACGTCTCCGTGACAATGAACAGGACGCTCTGTTCAAAACGTCGGACAATCAGATAAAGTCCCCGAGAGAAGAGCCGTAAGTTTTCAAAGGGTAAGTACTTAAATAAATACTATGGTTTATGTCAAATTGTCTTGTTGTGTTTTTGTTATTTATAATTGGAATACACGTCTTGTGTTTTAGAAATAAAACTGAGGCAAAATAAATTTAACTCTGAACATGTATCTAACACTTAACGTTGAGATTCAAGATATTTTAATTTTGCAAGTGGTATACATGTAATTATGTAGACCTAAACAATCTTTATACATTGTATTCGATTGTCTCTGCCTAACCGTCCGGGATAGGGCCTTGATGGCATGTTTGAACAAAGGTAACAATACAATTTGCAGAATGGAATTTACACTTATGAATGAGATTGTTTTACGGAACGTTAGACAACCATTCAGCAATGTCTATAAGCCTGCTCCTGCAGAATTGCCGCGCCGCGCCGCCAAGCTGGTGGGACGGCCGCCTCGCCGCCCTTCCGCGCCGCCCTCGTCTCTCACCCCCTCAGCTCCGCCGCAACCCTGCAGACTTTCCGCCGCAGGCGAGCAGCGCCGAGTTTAGCCCGCGCCGATTATGGAAATAACATGTAAAATAAGCGGCCAGACTCCGACACTATTATCTTAATATATTTTTATTAAAACGACGATGGGGTCGCGTAAGCAGTAATTTTTACAAGCAGATAACGGTGCCCCGGCGGAGTTATCGATGCGCGATCGATCCGCGCGGCGTTAAGTCGAAAAAGTCGCTCTTGGAGTAAAATATTTATGGTAAACGCGCGTCCGCCCGGAGTCATCGCCACACCTACTCCGTGCAGCGACTCCAAGCCGCCGCCGGCCGCGAGCCCGTCGAGGTCCGCTCCGCACAAACCTGCTTGTAATTTTCCAAGGATCGCATGTGACTATTGCCCTTCAAGGATACGCCAACTTCTCTACAAATTGATATTTTGAAGCATATCTGATTTTGCATATAACTTTTCCACTTGTTTTTTGGAAATATACATCTTTATCAGCGTCGTTGGCTCAATGTTGCGATATTCAGTATTCGATTACCGAAGTTAAGTAATGCTGGGCGCGGTCAGGACTTGGATGGGTGACCG
>WYDE02203337.1:0-10068 GCA_009867175.2 Adela reaumurella
GGCGGGTTTAACCATACCACCATGTAAGGAGAGGGAAGGGACCTACAGTTTAACGTGGAATCCGAACCACGACCAGCTTCTATGGTCAAGCGGTCACCCGTGCAAGTCCTGACCGCGCCCAGCATTACTTAACTTCTGTAATCGAATACTGAATATCGCAACACTGAGCCAACAACGCTGATGAAATAAAAGCGGTAAACCGTCTATCCTTAGTGCAGCTCAAAAATTACTTATAAATGCTAGACCTCTGGGCGAACCGACAGTCGACTGCGCATAGAATAGAGAGTTTAGAGAATGTTAGGTGTTGCCAGGAAGTGAAAATATTATTAATTTCTTCTCTTTCTTGTTTTACTGTACCGCAGTATTGGTAAAGGGGTGGTATGTTGCGCAGAGGCAGGCATGCTGAGCTGCGCCGCGCCCGCCGCCGCAATGCCGCCCGCTCCACGCGCGCAGTGGCCAGCCCCCGCCCACCACAGACCTGCACACACGCAACACCTACTCCTACCGCCTGTTGTGAGTTGCATCTCTCTTTAATTACAACTCTAAACACAATCAATTAATATATCGGTCTCCCTCCAGTAGTAGAAGCTATAGGCTATAGATGCTTGTTGCTATATCTAGATACTTAAAGAGTATCGAGAACAGTGATTCCGAACCTATGGGGGACTAAAAGTACCAAGGGGTAACAACGATTTTTCTGAGGGGTAAAGCAAACATCCTAAGATTATTTGAATTTTTTTATCAGCTTAAATAGTTTTTTTTTATTGAAACTGACACGGATGTCTACATCACCTAATGCACCAGTTTTCTGGTACCAGTGATATCAGCCTAAACACAGGTGAATTATGTAGGTAGGTGCCATATCAGCGCTTTCCTTAATTCCAGCCGGCTACACTGAACTGGACGGAAAACTATGTTTCATAGCCGCTTCGACCGACCTTCATTCAGTGCGGTGGTATCAACCCGGGCGGGTTTAACCCTACCACCATGTAAGGAGAGGGAAGGGACCTACAGTTTAACGTGGAATCCAACAAACCACGACCAGCGTCTACGCTCAAGCGGTTACCCATCCAACTCCTGATCGCTCCCAGCATTACTTAACTTCGGTAATCGAATACTGAATATCTCAACACTGAGCCAACGACGCTGATAAATTGATATGCTGCACTGAATATCGAGGCGTTACGACTCGCACAAACTTCAGCCGACACCTACCACCTACGTTGTTTGTACGCGTTTGTGTAAGATGTAATTCCACATGAAAAATATTATTGCAATTTAAGCGGTTGGTGTGCGAGCGGCCTAATCCTTAACTCGCCCAGTTAAGTGGGCGGCAATAAAAACAAAGGGAAAGCGCACAGAGAGCTCTCGCTCGCCGAATAACGTGTTACACTAATTTTCTCGCGCTTTCCTTAGCTTTGCCACAGTTTAAGTAAGGCAGAAGTTCAAATGTTATTCCGCGTACAGACCTACTATAACGTGCGAGAGCGCGCGAAGGCAAGCGAGCATCACCGTGCTCACAAGTCTGGACGGAAAAGCGATGACAAGCGAAGGAGAACGCTCGCATTTGAGGTGTTCGGTGGCGTTCGGTTGTGTTGGTGCTGCAGTGTGTTAGAAAGAGATAGCAATATAGGCGGCTTCAGAGTGTGGACGTAACAGCGACGGCGAGAGATGGTTCGCTTGCCCTCAGTGATTTGCGTCCGCTTGGCCACGCTTACTCTCGCTCGTTAGCTGTGTACGGGGCATTAGATGTTTGAATGAAGTATCGCAATATCCATTAGACTTCCCTCCTCTCGCATCTAATCATAATCTAATCTAATCTCGCATCATACCCTACCCCTAACCTACCGCTACGCTACCCCTACCCTACCTCTACCATGCCCCTACCCTGCCCCTACCCTACCCCTAACCACAGTAGACTAAACACCCAGTATAACGTCTCAGCCATATTCTTCAAATCAACTACCTACGCCCCGCCGCCGCACGCCGCCGCGCTCGCTCGGTAATCTGCTATAGGGCTGCCCACTGACTGCCTGCCTGACTGACTGCCGCGTCGTCGCCGCCGTCCGTCCGTAACTGCGAGCGGTAAACTCGCGACTGATGTCTATTGAGGAGTATTGAGAGTTCGAGGCGCGTAGGCATAAGGCGCGTTTCGGACGTTTGTATGGAGATAACATACTGTCTCTTCCCTGTACTGGGCCATAGGGTCCAATTTAGTCAGGTTGTGGTTTGAGAAGTCGTAACGAGAATGGCATGAAAGTTTTGATGTCAAATTGTTATTGTAAATCCATGCCTTTTGCGTATCCAGGAGGGAATTATTGAGGGACGGACGGAGATTTAAAGTACGGACTTTCATTGACACTCCATACTTTTAATTCATACATCACGCTATCCATAATTTGACCATGTAGTACTGGAGTGTTTTAACTAGTTAGGTACTGACAACCGGACCCTCGTGAACTTTTTCTGTAGTAGTCCCAAAAACCCAAGTCTTGAAAATGTCAACTCACTGTAGGTAACCATTTTATAGTCGGAATCGGTAAACTTTGCAATAATATTATAATGAACGATATGCACCTGTATGAGTAGGCACCTGTCAGGCCGGCATGGCATTCGTAACCCCCGCTAAAACCGAATGTCCATGGGTCACCGTCTGGGTGGCTCGGCGCCATATGTCGCGCTCTCATTAAAAAAAATGAATAAAATAAAAAATATGCTCATCTATACAAAATTTTCATTCACCATAAATTGTTGTGTTTTTTATAAATAAATACATAAGTTAATTCATTCAATAAAAAAGTCCATGGACGTCACTATTGTTTATTTTGCTCCACATATATTGCATAATGATTACGATTTAATATTCGGAATTCAATTATTTTGAAGATAACTGTAATCATATCACTAAGAGAGCCCAGACGTCTGGCGATAAATTCAATTTAAGAAATATTAATTATTGTCGAGCTTACTCCTTGCATGCAGTACCTATCTTTACAAAGAAAAACTTATTTTTCAATTCTACATTTCGTTATTAGTGATATTTCCTAAAAATGTTACATTAAAAATACATGAGGTGCAATTAAAATAATAAAAATAATTGTTTAGATTTTTAAAACACTTTTTACTTAATTCATTATATACATAATTTTCATTAAAATCACTTTAATTAACGCCTGACAATGAAATCACCTTTAGCGATACATTTTCTACAATATATCATTGGTAAGTTGTTTTAAAATATTTTCAAATCCGTACAAAGTTTTATTCCTTTTTGTTTAAATTTTTCCTGTTCAAACTATTCATGCAATTTCGAAATAAAATTTTAACCACATATTATTTTCAGCATTCAACGGGTTAGATAATTGCTTGTTTTGTACTTGTTTTTTTTCAGTACTATGTCTATCGCAGTGTGCACTAGCGGTGAACATATATCCGTTAACGCTCCGCCAACCTCGCTACGGTCAGCACGGTCTGGCGGTGCCGGAACAGATGTCTGTGACTGTCGGATATGATGTGCTTCTCAAGCTCTCCAAACTGCTAGTCAACCAGCAGGCTTGTACTATTACTACACCGGCAGGGGTGAATTTTTCAACAGCCTCGTTGCCTAGTGCAAGGTTAGTAATTTTTAAATTATCTGTTGTACAAGTGAGGTGCCTGCTGTGAAGACATAGCAACAAGGATAAAGGTATTTTTAGATGGTTTGGACACACGGAGAGAATGGATGGTGAGAGAATGACCAAACAAATATATTATTAAGCGAATGTGGAAGTAATGGTCGAAATTAGGTTAATTTTATAATACCATATAAAAGTTAATAAATCCACTAAAAAATACACGCCGACTATTCTATGAATCAACAAGAATCTCCATACTCTTGGAACACCCCTTTATAGTCGACAGGAGAGTTCTTCAAATTGAACAATTTTCTAAATCGTTCTTGTGTCGCACTGCAAAGGTGTGGAACATGCTGCCGGAATTCCTACAATCCACGGATCTTCAATTCGCGCGTTAATAGCCTTTACCCAGAAACATTAGTCCGCCATAAAGCCGAATTGGCACTTCCTTTGGGGTGAAATTGGCTACGCCTGAGGCTCAGACCTCGAGCACAGCCACCCAGTTCGGAAGCAATAAAAAAAAAGATTCTCTGAACAACACTCAAACCCAGAACGTTTCAGTTATGGACCATTTACCCTAAAACACCCAATATACACGTTTCAGATACGAGAGCTGGAGCGAGGGTTGTGGTGTGCGAGTGCGCAATATCCAGCTCTCTGATGAAGGCAGATGGAGAATGACGGCGAGCAGATCTGACCACACCATCACCGGTTTCAGTACTGTGCGAGTTTTGAGTGAGTACCTACATAAATTGTTCATTCTTACCACCTCGCCTCTTCCCCGGAGGGGTAGGTAGAGGCAATTGAGCGACATTTGGCATGTTTCTCACATACACCCTTAGTTTCACTTTTTGCTTCATACATGCTCGTCGGTTACTTGTGCTGCGAACTTGTCCTTTCCATGTGACTATTCTAATTAGTTTAAAAATAAAATAAATAAAGAAAAAGATATTCGTAGTTGTTGAACTCAGCTAGCTTACAATGGCTTAGCTGAACATATCTAGGCCCATTGGAAATATAGGATCAATTGAGGTCTGGACTAACAAATGGCCACTCTAATTCTCCATGCCAGACGTTTCGGCCCGAACTAGGTCTCATCAGCTAGTGTGCGTTGACTAGGATGCGGAGAACCTGTCCCGCTCTCGACCTCGCTCTACTTATCTGTAGGATGTCTCCAGTATTGTTTTTGCACCTTTCAATATATTAGCTTAACTCCAATTTTTTCATTGATAAAAAAAATCAGTCAAGGATCAAGCTCTTTCATCAAGAATGTAATAAACCATTAAAAATTTCAGATACTACTACAATCAGTGAATCAACCATCACTCTATCCGATAGTACAACGGACCAACATGTCAATCTCACCAGTCTCGCCAACTCCTACTGCATGGTGGCTAAGCCTTTTGCAACCAGTGTACTAGTGCAGGGACATTGTCAAGTAACTGTGGACAAGGTCTCTAGGGCGCTGCAGGGTGTGTGGAATGTGCAGCTGGCACTGCCGGGGAGAGTGATGGAAGTTCCCTTGCAGCAACCTGTAACGGTGGAAGGTAAATACCTACTTTTGAACACTAAAGGTGTTACAGTAAGCTTGACCTGCATGTATGCAAACAAATCTAGCAAATATGTTTTCCCCATTTATAAATTGTTGATTTAAAATTTTGCAGTCTTGTGCGTTTTTATCAATGCAATAATATGGTATCATCAAACTTATCTGATGATAGAGCTGAAAGCTGGAATTAGTAATGGAACCCTTTAGCATATGTAGGTAAATCATTTGGGTTTGGACTCGTGCTTGGATCAGCGAGGTGTTTCTACAGAGATGGAGTTCTTCTGGACCTCATGATGTAGCCGCAAGGTCACTGCTGAAACTCTTTGATACATACATCTCATGACTCAATTCAGCGATGCGCTGTTTGCCTCATTAACGACCCCGAAATGTCCAAATCCAGGAAACAGCATGGGAAACAACTGCAACCAGGAAATTCAATACCAACAAGACAAAACAGTTTCCAGTTTAAAGGAGTCGACTCTAAAAATTATTTACATTTATGTTATGTTGTTTATGTTAACATGTAATTCACAAATAAGATTCTATCCTATTCTATTTTGCGGTGTCATAAGTAACGTCACTTCTGTATTTAGGAATACATATATATATGTTTTGCTCGAATGTTTGTGCCGTTTCAGTGTATAAAAACTTCTAATTTAGTTCTGAAATTTACTGGGAATGAATGTAATCATACATATAAATACCAATCAAACTAAATTTACTTTTTCATTTCACAGATCCGCGACAACAGTGAACTAGTATTTTCTGGTTTTATCTAATTTATACGTAGCAACGTAACAAAATTGTAATATTGATAACAGGTTTTTGATCCCGGTAATTGTTTTCTAATGCGTTCTTATCTTGACTGCAAATCTGATATGTAAGTGAACATAATCTATGACGTATATTTATGTTATGGCGGGCAATACTAGCATTAGTCATCTATAGTATTATCTATTATAGATGACTAATCATGCATTATTTAAAAACATATTTACTTAAAGGCAGACCTCAAAATAATACTTACTGGATGGGCAATACAGTTGGTCTTTGACGTTTGTTCGGTTGCCTCAACGAAGTTTTGCACACGGCTTTTCTTAGTGACCTTGAGAAAGAATCGGGGCCATTTCGCCAAATTTACGGAGTGAAATCCCCGTCATATAGCAAATCAATTAAATCAATTCGGACCCACTTACCGACGTCATGTTATTTTGAAGTTTTGTAAACACAGTAGATTCAATGGCAATGCAAAATTCTGGTCGCTAAATTGAGGAACAACCTTTTTGCCACATTTTACAGTATTTTACATTTTTAATTGCGGAATAGGTCTAACTTACTGATCACATTTGTGACTGTTCAACAAATTTTTTTACGAACATGGGCATGCGTGCCTCTGCATTGCACACACGGACAAATGAACATCATCGTCATCATAGACCATCCCATATGCCTATCATCCGTTATCAAAATACTACACAATATTTATTTATTTTAATTTTATTTTTATTTAGAAGGAAAACGTTCAGTCATCTTAAAGCTAATAGTTAAACCTTAAAGTGATATCTTAATTCTCATTAATGTGACAAGTTCTATATGCAACATATTTTGAAAACTTTTTTTTTATACATTCTATTTGCGATATATATACTGCGTACTGCGGGTTCCATATTATGGAAGCGTATTCAACAATAGGTCTCACAAACAAATTTTCGAAAATTTTAAAAGTGGTGACATTTTGAAATACGTTGCATGTTCTAAATACAAAACCGAGTAGTCTATACGCTTTCAATGTTATACTATCAGTATGAGATTTAAAAAAGTAATTTACTGTCAAGTAAAACTCAATATACGTGTTGGGTCAAAAGATATATAGAGATCTATAGAGAAAGGTGACTAAGCATGTAGTGCTTGTTGAACTGACAGTTCCATGGGAAACTAACATTCAGAAGGAACACAACTTTAAAGTTAACAAGTACTTCAACTTGGTAGACCGGATAGTGAGAAATCGTTTCAAGACGGATCTCTTCGCTGTGGAAGTCGGAGCAATGGGACTACCAGCGAAGTCGCTCTACAGTCACTTAAAAAATCAACGCTAAGCTTGTAGTATGAGCTCTCTCCATATAATATCATCAAATATCGTCATATAGCTTCGAAACCGTCTCTGGAGTCATCTACAGTATATGAATAGTTAGCGAGAAGGAGGTTCAAAATGGGACTGGTGGTTCTCTGCGTCCTGGTCATCACAGACTAACTGATGAGGGCTTGCCGGGAGCCGACACGTTACGCATGCTGAGAACTGGGAACTGAGAACCTAAATGGACGCCCTCCTTTACTGCCCAATGGGCACAGATATGTTCGGTGAAGCCATTCTAAGCTGAGCTCAACACCTTCCCATTTCTTCTATTTTAGCTGAACGTCTGGACACTGGATTCGTACAAGACACGACACAAAATAAACTGAATATATTCTGCAATATTCTTCACACTAAAAAAGTAATAACGTTCTGTCGCTTCCAACGCACGGCCCACAGTGGGCAAGGATACAGCGTGAGTGACGGACTGAGCGACGGCGATTATAGGTGAGTATGCCAGCACACAGACACATTTATGTACATCTCGGATATTAGAGAACCTACAACTCAGCAGGGAAATGGGTCTTTGTGCGTTCTATACCCAGTAGCACGAAGAGTGCTCCAAGGAGCTGCTTGACGCGATCCCTTCTCTATTCTACCATCTCTCATTGCTCAACAGGTAGGGAATGCATTCTCACACGATAATATATTCCCTAATTAAGGGCAAATTGATCCTTTTGGAATGTACTCCCTTCTATATCTTTCCCCCCAATGTACAATCATGGAATACAAATCACATCAATGTACCTTCAAACACAAAGTGAAGGTTTTTTTTATTACTGAAACGGACACGGAAGGCTGCATCACCTAATGCACCAGTTTTTCTGGTACCAGTGATGTCAGCCTAAACACCTTGGTGAATGACGTAGGTAGGTGCCATATCAACGCTTCCCTCAATTCCAGCCGGCTACACTGAACTTGATGGAAAACACCAACTATGTTTCATAGCCGCTTCGACCGACCTTCATTCAGTGCGGTGGTACGGACCCGGGCGGGTTTAACCTTACCACCATGTAAGGAGAGGGAAGGGCCCTACAGTTTAACGTGGAATCCTAACCACGACCAGTGTCAACGGGCAAGTGGTCACTCATCCAAGACCTGACCGCGCTCGGCAGTGCTTATATTCAATAATCATATACCGAATATCGCAACCACTGAGCCATCGATTCTGATAAACGCTGATGAATGTTCACCTAGCGGGCCGACATGGTATTTGAAGTTCCTGTAACTATCCGAATGCTCATAGACGCCGTGGGGCTACGCCTTTGCGTTATTTACTGCCTGTCCGACTATGTTCACATTGGGTTCCAGTCGCGAAAGAAGAAAGTCTAATAGATGATTGTGGACATGCGCAAAAATTACGTTGAACCGTTGTCAAAATCCCTGGTGTTCATCCGTAGTCCTCGTGAAGAATAAGCCTGGAGTACCTGTCTGTATAGACTATCGATTTCTTAACAAAGGAACTTAAGAATGCAAGCTTCAATATAAGATGAACGACCATATTGATGTGCATTAATACTTTTTCAGCTACTACGGCGATGGTTTTGAACAGAAGCAGTGCGGCATAACAATAGAGCACCCGACAAGCGAGGACTACACTGCTTGGAGGTGTTCCGTCGGGGTTACGGAGGAGTCCGGAGCACGGTCGTCTATGCAGGGACTGGTTAACATCAATACACAGACATCATCAGGTTAACATCCAGGGTTTCCCGACCTGACAATTTTCCATCACATACTCATGTTCTTCTTCTTTTCAATGGGCAGTTTCCACATGTAAGTCATCGTCTTGGATTCGTTGTGCGTGACACCCCGACTGCTACTCCAGCCAGCCCAGCAAATTCCAAAAGTCCTGCATACAACCGGTGTCCCTGCAGGCCTCTTGGAGAGTCCTCGGTTTTTTTAGGATTTCTGTCCCTGTTTTTTTCACTCTCCATATTCCAGTATGACGTAAGCTGTTTTTTTTTATTGAGAGCGCAACAAATGGCGACGAGCCACCCAGAAGGTGACTAACGACTCCCTTGGACATTCGGTTTTAGCGGGGGTTGCAAATGCCATGCTACCTGACAGGTGCCTATTCACGCTCCTCTTGAAGGACTCGAGAATGTAGATGGAGGGAAATATGTGGGCAGGGAGAGCGTTCCAGAGTTTACCGGTTATGTAGATAAAAGATCTACAGGACTGATTCGCATCCGCGGTAAGTGAATCGTGTAGGGATGCAATCCCTGCCCAGTAAGCGTAGTGCGGATGTGGAAAAGGGACGGCGGGATCGTGTTAAACATCTCCGAGGAGCACTTCCCGTGGAATAAGCGATAGAGCACACTTAGGGAGCCCACATCCCTACGAAGTTATATATCCGAATATATCCGGGCCCATTGGCAGTAGAAAAGGGTGTCCATCGAGGTCCGGACCACTAGGCGGCGCCGCCAGACTCCTTTGCGCACTACGTTTCGACAATCTGCAGTTCCTCGTCAGCTAGTCTGCGATAACTAGTACGTAGAGATTTGTTATTGCTGGTCTCGCCCTCGACAGCCCTCTCTCTACCCATCCATATACTATAGGATGCCTCCAGCGACGCTTTTGAAGCTCTCTCCATGTATGAGTTTAACGTCGACCTTGGCAAGCCTAGATTCCTTAAAAGACTATAGAGTGATTTCGCTGGTAGTCCCCTTGCTCCGACTTCCACAGTGAAGAGATCAATCTTGAAACCATTTCTCACTATCCGGTCCACCAAGTTGCAGTACTTGTTAACTTTGAAGTTGTGTTCTTTCGGAATG
>WYDE02203348.1:0-10068 GCA_009867175.2 Adela reaumurella
TGTCCGAATAACTTGCGAAATGTGGTGGTCGGTGTTGTGCTGTAATTTACCGGAGTTTTTGCTGCACAACACCGATTAGTCTACTTACCCCGATTGTCGGGATTCAGCGTGAGTGATATGTATGCATATGTATGTATGTATTAGCTGTTGTTTCGTCTATATCAAATTCTGGGTGGTTGAAGTTATAGAAATTTGAGAGAATCCAAAAACTGTTCAAAGACCACAAGAAGTTTGCCTTTTTAAGTATTAAAAATCACTAATCGTTACTGAAATATGGCTACAGACATTGTATTCTTAATTCAAGTATAAAATATTATTTTTCACTGTAGTTGGGTTAAAATATATTTTTGTAAATAATATATTATTTATTAATACCTGCAGTGAAGTATAGTCTACCCTGGTGAGGGCTTCGCAGTACACGACGAGCGGGAGCGGTGTTGTAGCGACTGATACGCCATCTCCGGAGGATGAAGCGAGCGGCAGTTGTGTGAGTTGCGCGCGCACGCGGTCTGCGCTGGCGAAGTGCAGGCCTCCTGAGGGTCGCGCCGTATAGTGCGGGGAGGTACCTTCCTGAAACAATGGAAGATTGTGTCATGTCGTGACCGGCACGTTGTCTCCTGAGGACGAAGTAAATCGAAGTGCCGGGAAAGTGCAGGCTTCCTGAGGGTCAAGCCGTATAGTGCGGGGAGACACCTTCCTGAAACAATGGAAGATTGTGTGACGTCGTGAATGGCACGTCATCTCCTGAGGATGAAACAATGATGTCGTGACCGGCACCTCAACTCCTGACGACGAAGCAAATCGAAGTGGTGTGAGTTGCGAGCGCCCGCGGTCTGCGCTGGCGAAGTGCGGGCTTCCAGAGGGTCAAGTCATATAGTGCGGGGAGAAACCTTCCTGAAACAATGGAAGATTGTGTGACGTCGTGAATGGCACGTCATCTCCTGAGGACGAAACAATGATGTCGTGACCGGAACCTCAACTCCTGACGACGAAGCAAATCGGTGTGAGTTGCGCACGCCTGCGGTATGCGCTGGCGAAGTGCAGGCCTCCTGAGGGTCGAGCCGTATAGTGCGGGAGGCACCTTCCTGATAGGTAAAATGGATGATTGTGTGATCTCGTGATTGGCAAGTCGTCTCCTGAGGAACAAGTCAAAAAAGTGTAGTGCAGGTATGGATGAAGTATATTCGAGCTTTAAAATAATGTAACCACGGAAATTACGGTATATATGTCGCCACCAACTGTTTAAGACCGCTTCCCAACTGAACAGTTAGCGTCATAGTTGAGTGGCGCCATTCAATTAAAGGCCTAGGCGAGTCATTGTAAAAATATATATAGCTCAACATTTAACGACTTGGCCGGGCCGCCACCGGTTCATTCAAATTTATAGTTATTTTTTTACCATTGCAGCGCTAGCAGTGAATTAACAATATGGCATCAGCAGCTGATCGTATGTTGTTATTGTGTTTGCTTGTGTTTTGTTAAAATGTGATGGATGTGATCTTAAAGTGTGCAAGCGTCCGCATTATCTCCGGCGCTGTGGGATATCAGCCCATTCCCCGTTGCGTCACATGGTGACGGCTTGCGCACGTTGCATTGTCTCTAGGGATTAGCCATGTCTGGTCAGTTACATGTCGGGGTTGCAAATGTTCTTTCCGCAAAATAGCAGGTCATTACAATTTAATTTAACTAAATGGGTGAGCAACGTTCAGCACCATCTGGCTGAGCGTCATTTAGCCATAAATTGAACGGCGGCGCCACATAATTACCCGCCTAGGCGTTCAGTTGAGGAGCGGATGTAACCAGTTGGCGGCAAAATATTTATTGTGATTTTATAAGAACTTTAAATATCTGTGCGCAATCATATAATATGACTATATTGACATAATTATGTACAAGTCTTTCCAAAATAAACGATGTAAACTTTGACGCCTGGAATAAACACCCGGACAAAATAATAAATAATGGAATACACGTACAAAGCTCCGCGTGACTGACAGACGACTCCGGTGTTGTCTTATCTATCTCTGCGAGAGGGAGCATGCATCACAATGGTTATGAAGAACTAACAGTAACACGTGTCCATTATGTATCTTATTCTTCTTTCTTCTTCTTTCTTTTGCAGCCTTTTCATTCGCCCACTGCTGGGTACAGGCCTCTCTCACTTGCATGATATGAGAGGATTTTAGTCATACACTTCCACGGTGACCAACCGTCTTGGAAGTGGGTTTCCTCACGATGTTTTCCTTCACTGGAGAGTCAGCAGCCATTGGAGAAAGTGTCCAACGTGGCCGTCCTAGGCGAACGTAGCAGGACCAAATAGGTAATCTTTTTCGGAAACGGCAACTTTGCAGCAGCCGTAATCGACACGCATGTATGAAGTGATTAATAGAAGTGTTAAATGGCGCTCAATTGTCTCTGCCTCCCTCTCCGGGGAAGAGGCGTGATGGTATAATTTTTTTTTCATTTCCCGCACAATAACACATTTCAGACTTATCCACCACATTAATTTGTGTGTGATAAGCATTTTATATGTGGGGTAAATTATTTAATACGCATATTTTAATTGCAGGCACGGGCTGGGAGACACCTATCACAAATTGTTTTGCGATCCAAAGTTACCATTTGCCGACTGCGCTCGGAAATATTCAGAAACTAGAAAATTACGACCAAGGCGCGAACCTCGAAAGCCTCCTTCGGACGACGATGAAGAAGACTTGGACGACTCATCGGAAGTGGGCGACGACCGTCCCGCTCTGCGACGAAGCAAGAGGAATGCTTCAGACAAAGACGAAGACACTGACGCACTTTCAGAGCTGGAGAGCCTTGCGAGACTCGGTCGCACTGAAGCTTCACCCCCCGCCGCACATTGGTTCAACGAGCGAGCTCTCGAAACCAGACTTCACCACATAGCTCACGCGGTACAGAACGGGGAGTGGCCCGCCAGTGCGAGACCTCAGCGCGCGCCGGAGCCCGCTCATCACTCTCAAACGGACCCGGAAGAACACAAGAGATCTCGAAAGCAGCACATAGCCATAGACGTAGAAACGGAGCGAGCTAAGCTTCACGCTTTGCTGACGAGCCCTCAGACGGCTCCGCCTCCGGTGCGGGAACGCCTCCCGCGTCACCATCCCGAGCCGGCGGACTCTCCTGCTTCGCATCCGGGCAAACTGGGTTGGGAAAGGGATGACGCTTCGAGTGATTCCGGTTCCCGCCGATCTACGCCTGCGTTGGCCGTGCCGGCCCCGCCTCCCGCTCATCAGAGACCGGCGCCGTCCCCAGTGGCTTCCTCCTTGGGAGCGGTGGACCTGTCGGCTCCTCTGGATCTGAGCGAGGCTCAGGACTTCACGGTGGGACGCAGGACGCCCGCGCCGGAGCCTCCCCCGGCGCACACGCCCATCGTCACCACTCAGGCGGCGATGAAGGGGAAACTCGACGATACTCTTAGTAAATTGCTGAAAAGGAAAAATGTTGTGAGTATTTGTATAACATCCGATGAAGTGAGAACAGTGTTCTATCAAAGCTTTAAATTTGAGAAAGAATTTCCGATTGCCAGAAGGCGAACTTATTGCCGGAGGCAATAGATTCCAGTGTATCTTTATGCAATGGGACACATTTTTATTTTTTGATATATAGGTTTCCTCAAAAGTGTTTTCCTTCACCATTGGGTAATTTTGCATATAAATTTAACCGAGATTTTAAAATCCTGTAGCATACCAAGTTGTGACCACAATTTCTCGATTAAGTGCCAACAACAAGAAATATACAACAAAACACAATTACTTTCTGTACAATGTCAAACTCAAATCAGAGCATTTTTAGAAATTACGGCAAAGAGGCTGTATGGTGCAGGCAAGATAGAGCTTATTACAACATAAAATAAGAAAGTAATGTCCAGGGTAAAGACGATTTAAATCAAATTTTATATTGTGAAGTAACGCTGCAGTCTATGCACCAGTTAAATTAACTTAGAAAAATAACTGTTCAACTTGACGCCCGAAGCGGGACATGGTGAACCGATATTTTTCTTAGTATTTTTCAAAGATAATTTATCTGGTGCATCGACTGCAGCTTTACTTCATAATATAAAAATTGTAAGAAGTAAATTGCCAACGACTGAATCGTAAAAAATGTAACACAAATGATTTATATCACTAGATTTAAATAATCGCGATTAAAATCAAGTGAATTTTTTAAAGGAATCAAAATACAATTATGTTCCCCAAAAATAAATCTACTGTTCTGTAAAAAGTTTTTGTTTTTTTATTTATTTTGATTACGGCTTTAGCCATTCTTGGCTATGCCAGCCCCATAGTATCCTTTTATTGATTTTAATCTAATCCAGTGCAAATCAATGTCAGAGACTTTACAAAAAAGTTGTTTGTCAAACATTGACAGTAAAGTTCCCCTATTTTGTATGAACGGAGTGGATTCGCTTACTACGTTCATAAGATGCTTGTGCTTAACCTCTGAGCTATGCCGCCACTCATGAGCTATGCCACCACTCAAAATTGATGTATGTATTTGAGTTATCTTGTTACAAAACCGGTTATAACTGTTCCGGCTCGCTACATATTATACACTCTAGTGGTAAAACTTGTGCGACATCTCTTTGAAGGAAGGATTCAGTGGATGGTACAGAAAAATGTAAATTTGTCAGAATTGAAATTTTCATGATCCTAACACTTGGTTGTATTTCCTCTTGCATCACTTTTCACCTAATGACATGAATAAACACTGAACACACCTTAAATCCATTGTAAAACATTAGAGAACCACTAAGAAGAAGTGAAGGCAATAAGTGCGCCGACTCAAATTACGACTTACGATTTAGTTATATTTCAACCAAACTAAGGAATGAAATGTAGGAGAAAAATGAAGAATATATCTGTTACTATCATTCAAATACACATCCCTTGCGTCAGAACATGACAAATGAGCTGATAGCGCATGATAGCTGTACCCGTTTTCAACTAGAACTATGTGGAGCAGTGCACGCTCAAAGACATAATTGCTTTTAGATTCAATTCTTTTTGTTATTACGCCTGTGACAGGTGAACCTAAAATCTGATATGTATCTATTAAGTAAGGTGTAATCGAAAACTTAAATTTACTTGGGTTTTGTTTTGTCCACAGCCCGAACCCGAAGTTATCGTTGGGAAGGAAAAGAAGCGTCGCAAGTTAGACGAAATCGTCCTAGGTCTCTCGGCAGCCAAAAGCGCCAGTCCCTCGACTGTGTCGCCGTCTTCCGAACCAAGCCGCAGCAAGAACCCTCCGATTCTCCCCAACGTGACGGTCACACCGGCGGCGCCACCGAGATCGTCGCCTGCACCCCCACCAACACAGAAACCGTTCTCGGTCACGGTTACCAGTGTACCTTCCCCTCATGCACCGCCTAAGGAACCTAAAGAGTTGTCGTCCTTCCTTCAACAATCGCTCGAGCAGGCGGGATTATTGAAGGCGCACAAGAGCAGCGTGCCCGCACCAACCGCCACCCCCGGCAAGTCATACTCGCACGAAGCGAAGGTGCACAAGTGGCTAGCGGAACAAGCTGGAATGGAAGAACGCCGCAGGCGCACGTTCGCCGCACCGCGAATCTCTGCGGATGAACACATTCCCGTCGTTCATCGCATCACAGGAAAACGTCTTGTGGGGCATAAAGCGCCGCAACTAAAACATCTGCATCAGTGGATAGCGGAGAATCCTATGTACGACATTGACCCAAAGTGGACAGAGAGCATGAAAGATTACAAAACTCCTCAAGACACGAGGTCGCAGCGGCCCTCGCCTTTGCCTTCGCAGAGCACAGGAGAGAGAAAGAAAGGAAGACCGCCGTCGCTCGATGCCTCTTCGGCGGCTTCGTCGATGGCGAGTGCATCGGCATTCCCATCACTCTCACAAAACCTTGCAGGTTTGAACCCGTCGCTCCTGGCCGGTCTGTCGGGTTTAGGAGGCTTCGACCCGAAGAGCCTCGCAACTACGCTGTCCAATCTGACGGGATTTGACTCCAAGACACTGAGTTCTTTCGATCCGAAGCTTTTAGCCAGCTTGAGTAATTTTGATCCAAAGAACAACCCTCTTCTTATGCCGTTCAACAGTATGCCGAACATGTTAGGCAACATGGCGGGTGGCAATGTATTCGCAAATCTGGCGGGACTGAGCCTTCCGGGATTCTCAGGGGTCGACATGGCGAGCTTGGGCATACCGACTTCTAGCTCCGACGGAGCGAGTTCAAGTAAAGGAAAAGGCCGAAAGAGTTCAGATGCAGCTGCCGCGAACAGTAAAAGTTCATCCAGCCTGCCGTCGAGTACTGCATCGCAGTTCCCCTTTGTTTTTCCAAATCCCAACTTACTCTACCCGCAACTCGGTCTCAGCGGTTTAAATCCATTCGGAATGCAGTCGGGACTGTCGGCCTATGATGCTTTGGCTCAATGCGGTCTTCTGAACGGAAGTCTTCCGGGAAGTTCGGCCGGTTCAACGGCTCACAGCACTGCGCATAGCACTTCGCGGAGCTCCTCCAAAGTGACTCCGTCGAGATCGAATCCCGTAACGTCTGCCACTGCCACCGTTACTTCGAGGCATCAGAAGAGCCCCCTCGACCGACAACAAGCTCAGTTGCAGCAACTTCTGCTTCCTCCGGATACTTATCTACTGGAATCTCTGACTAAGCAAGTCTCATCGTACGAAGCAGCTCTCAAGGCAGATAAACGAAGTAGAGAAGCAGACCGAAGAGATGTTGCTGCAGATCTATCGAAATCCGACAAGAGGAAACCTCCGATAGACACGTTTAGGAATTATCCGCCCGAGTTTGCAGCGGTTCAAGAGCGTTTGTTGAAGTCGTCCAAGGGTGACAAAAAGGATGTAGATATTAGCAAAATGCTGTTCGAACAAATGGCTTCCGGTGCCCTCAGCGCGAGCCTTGTGAGTTCAGCTCAAAGCAAAAGGGCTAAAGAAAACGAAAGCAAGGATGCTTTCGAGAAGTTAAGCAAGACTTCGGCTGAATACATCGCTCGAAGCTTATCGGTCGACGAATCTAGTCCTTCCATGTCCATGGGACAGAAGAGACCGCACGAGGACTCTGGCGAGCCGGAGAATCTGGTGATGCACTCTGGAGAGCAGAGCGCATCCAAGAAGCATAAAGAATGTGATGAGGTGCAGCACGCGCCGTCGCCTCATCGCATGACTCCCTCGCCACGTCTGACGACTCCCTCGCCTCGGCTCACGACTCCCTCGCCTCGGCTCACGACACCCTCGCCTCGTCACCCCATACACACAGAGACTCATGACACTCCAACTAACACAGGAGAAATGGATTTAGAGGATCTGATCGCTCCTTCGACTGTGATCAAGAGTGGGCCGAAACCGATGGAGCCGAGGATGGAACCGAGAATGGAACCGAGGATGGAACAAAGCATTGTACCGCCGCCGGCTCCGGCACCAGTACAGATGCCAATTAGGCCACTGCCGCCGCCTCCTCCGATGCAGGCGCTAGAGCAGCCAGCTCCTATCCCCGAAGAGATGCACGACGCAGAACACACAAACGAGATGCAACCGGAGGGCGACGGTCACAGCAACGGCAGCGAGCGCGAGGAGAAAGCGGAGGAGAACCTGGAAGGGAAGGAGTCCGGCAACGAGAACGCGGCGAGCACCGGAGAGGATGCGTCGGACGGTGGCGACGCGAGTCGCAAGGGCAAGAAGAGAGGACGCCGCGCGGCGGAGGAGACGGCGGCAGCAGGTGTGCGCAGAGAGCTGCGCTCGAGTGCAGGGCGCCAGGCTGCCGCCGCCGCCGCACGCCACGCCGCCGGCCAGATGTGACCACCGCACAGATACAAGGACAACGCTTAGATGATGAACCTAACGATAAGTTACATTGGTGTGTGTGTCGTTTTAGTGTATATTCTGTGATAGCCTATATTCGAATGATGAAATACTGAAAAAGGATTGGACTCATGGAAATGAATTAATTTTACGGACGTGAAATTCAAAAGTAAACATCGTAACGAATCGAATGATTAACCGGCGACTGAGTTAATTCATTCGCGTCTGTGTAACTGTTGTGTACATTGTAAAATCAATTTTATTTTATTTTTAAGATTACGACTGGTAAATATTTTTTTTATTGTATTATATTTATTGACTGATCACGATGAACGGATCTTTCTCAGATCTCCAAAAGATACAAATGGAGGTTGAAAAGAATTTTATAGTTATATTTATTGTAAACGCTTATGTAACCCAATTTGGATCTGCATTATAGTATAGTATAGTGTTTATGTATTAGATCCACATTAAAAAATTAAATTACAATTTGTTTATTATTTTTCATGTCCCGTATTGCTGCATATCTTTGCATTTGGAGAGTTAGAAACCAATTTTTTTTTCTACACTCTTAGTAAACTATTATTGGTATAGTATCAATTAATTTCGTCCATCGCACAGTGCTGCCCTTTTCAAAATCTCCGATGACATTCGCTGTGCAATGGATGAAAGACAAGTTGCTCTTCTAGTATTGCTGGAGTTCAGGAGTACCTTTAATTCAATCGATCACAACATTCTACTGGCCGTTCTCCTTTCTCTTAAGAGCACTGATTTTTTTCATCTCAAGAAGGCTCGGCGCGTAAATAAATTTTCGGTAGGTGGTTTAGCTGTAATATGAGTGAAGTACGTCAAACTGTATCATTCCGATTGAGCTACATTTTGAAGGAATACAAACATCTTAACATTTCGTAAATTCTACCTCAATCGGAATATCACAGACTGACACACATCTCATATTACGGCTAAATAACCTACCGAGAATGTGAATTGAAAGAATTTTCATAATTCTTCTTTAAATTTGTGTTTATTTAAAGTTTTATTTTATATTATGCTCCTTCAAGAGATGAAAGACATCGGCACTTAACCGGCCCTTAATATGTCACAGTCTACTAGATTGGTTCTATTCATATTACTCGTAAGTGGCCATCCGCATTGTCCGTGTTGGCAATGTCTGCTCTCTGACTGGTTTAACATTAGTGTTGGCGCCACGAAGCGGCATACTTTCTCCATTACTCTTCTCCATCTTCATCAACACTATTGTACAGGTGTTAATGTCTCTACCATCTTTATGCCGATGATTTGCAGTGTACTTTCACCCTGATATCAGTACGGCAGTAGCTGTGATGAATATTGACCTTGATTCAGCTCTCAGCTGGGCCGAGCGCTTTGGAATCTTGGTAAATCCGACAAAAACGCAGGCCATTTTGGTAGGAACTTCAAAACTACTTGCTAATCTGGATCGGGCGGCTCTGCCCAACGTGGAATTCAACGGTGTAGTTATTCCCTATACTAAGCAAGTTAAAAATCTAGGTCTTCTCATGGATGAGACGATGTTCCCTGCATGCATACTCAGGTTAATGAGGTTAGCCGGAGAATGCTAATATGCATGTTCTTAAACTCCTCTGATATTTATTCCGGTCTCACCAAAATTACGCTTGCACAATCTCTGCTTCTTCCCCTGATTTGAATCCGCATATTTTGAGTTGTGTGTACGTGAAATGATAAGATAAACATGTTTACCAGTAGAAAGGATCAAGAACAAGCCGAAAAACTCTGAAGGTAATAAATACTGATATTTTCCATAAAATTCTTCCCAAACCGTTACGGTTTGAATGTATATACAGGTTGTCTAAGAATGTTTTTTGTCCTGTGTTCTTTCTTTAGCTACATATAAAAATACGTTTTTTATTATTTAATGTTCCGCTGAGAGTATAATATTTATAACTTTAGAATTTGTGCTACATGGCCACTGACTCCGGTGAAGGAAAACACCGCGAGGAAACCCACTTCCAAGCAGGTTAGTCACCGTGGAAGTGTATGACTTAATCCTCGCAATCATATCAATGTCAGAGGTCAGTGCCCAGCAGCGGGACGAATAAAATGGCTACAAAAATAAAGTGTTCCTATCCTACGTACTTTTTTTACTTTCTGTTAACTGCTTTGCTTTTATTACATACATAGCGTCACGCCTGTTTCCCTGTGGGGTAGGCAGAGACAACGGATCTCCACGTGCCACGATCCTGACACACCTCT
>WYDE02203359.1:0-10068 GCA_009867175.2 Adela reaumurella
GCAACCCTACCGCATCATTGAGTTTTACCCATTATATCCTCACAACCTTCTGGACGAAACGCTTGTCGTGTCATCATATCCTTTGATAGCCAGATGCGTGCTAGTATTAAGTCAAAAAACAGGTTAATATTTAATTTAATATTGCATTTTTTCTCCCTATAATGTTCTTTTCAGCCACAATATTTTCTTATTCATAATGTAAATATTTTCAATCTCTCTACAGTTTTATACATTAGCAAAATTCCAGGTTTAAGAGAAAGTGTTCACATTGAAAATTGAGAAATACGATTTATTAGTAAATGTTAAATTCTAAACTCACTATAAATTATATATTTTGGTAAACATACTAATATTTTGGGATTAACAAGAATGATTTGAAGGATTAAATGTTTTTTTATGGTTTCTTTAATTTATATTTATATGATTTTTTAGATATTAATTTTAGTCTTTTATACATAGTTTTAGTTTATTTCAACTAAAACTAAAACGCTCCTGGCATTCATTCTTTGCTATGTACAATTAATTCAATTCCTAACAAATCTACCGCCCAAAGCCACTACCGCCCACGAAGCTCGCGTAAGCTGGACCGACCTCACGAAGCTCCCGTAACCCACATGGGCTGAGCCATCCGTCTGATAAAGCATGGAAGGAGCACGGAGTCGACTATTAGGTTTTTTTTTTATGGATACTGACACCGATGGCTGCATCACCTAATTAATGCACCAGTTCTTCTGGTACCAGTGATGTCAGCCTAAACAACTTGTTGAGTTATATAAGTGGTGCCACGTCAGCACTTCCCTCAATTCCGGCCGGCTCACTGAAATGGACGGAAAACACGAACTATGTGTCACAACCGCTTGGACCGACCTTCATTCAGTGCGGTGATACCAACCCGCGCGGGTTTTACCCTACCACCATATAAGGAGTGGGAAGGGACCTACAGTTTAACGTGGAATCCGAACCTCGACCAGCGTCAACGGTCAAGCGGTCACCCATTCAAGACCATTCGCGCTCGGCAGTGCTTAACTTCGGTAATCGAATACAGAATACCGGAACCACTGAGCCACCGACGCTGATATCTACTGACAAACTACTTTAAAATTGTGATTCGCCGCTGTGACTTGTGGAACATGAATGCACTGCCATATTCACACCTTCGATAGGCCAATGCTTTGGTCGCAGTACTGATGCATTCTTTGATATATAATTTTTTTTTTACAAATAATCTTTACTATTTCCCCAATATGTTTATCGAAAACGTCACAGGAAATTTGCTGAAATGGCAGACCCATCGGGATATCAAAGACACCGTTAGCGCTGTAGACATCCATGATAGTTATTTAAAAAAAAAGTATTACATGCTACAGAATATTTATACCCGTACTTTTCGGAGCGAGTGTACCTAGAAAATAACGTTATTCATAGGTAAGGCTATTCGCCAAATGCCCGCGGCTATTCATAAAATGAGTTTTCTACATCAAAACACATTCAATTTTAATTGTTTTTCGTTGATTTTTAGAACCTAGTAGCTAGTCTTCTGTGTTTTCAAAAGTTAGCTTTTACTAAGGTTTTATTAAGAACGGATTTTTAAGAATTTTCGTTTCAAATATTTCACTCGGCATTTTAATTTTAAAATATATCCTCTTAAGTAAAATTAATAACTTGTAAAATGTGTAGTTTGCGGCCCCCACCCATGATATGACGTCAACATGGCGTAAATATTGGTCTGCGGACGTCACACTGCCACAAAAGGGGGCGGACCCTCGATCGTTTGTATGCGCCGCGGCGACGTGGTAAGAATTATGTATTTTAGTAAGACAAATGAAAGATGTATTTTATTCCAACGCTATAAGTTGCTATTGCTCTAACTTCATAAATTCTTATCGTATACCAATAAAACTTGTACCAAAATTTAAGTTATGAAAGTTCTTTCCACATAAATAATAAAAATAATTTAAATGGTAAAAATAGTATATTTCTCCTTCCAGCTATAAGCTTCATCCAATACTAATAGTTAAGCTGCGCAGCTCTGCGCTGATCCAATTTGCAGTTGATAGAGTCCGCTGCAGCCTCCATGCGAGCTTTCTTGCGGGGACTCATTTGTGAATAGCCGCGGGCATTTGGCGAATAGCCTTACCTATAAATAATGTTATTTTCTGCGTACACTCGCGCCGAAAAGTGCAGGTATTAATATTCTTTAGCATGTAATTTTTTTTTTAAATAACTATCATGGATGGTATTTCTTGTAAATTACAGCACAAAACCGACCACCACGTTTGCCAAGGAATTCGCTTAGTCGCCTTTTACTATATGCAGGGGATGAGATGCAGTTGGGTTATTCTTTTAAGTAACGACCCCACACGGTACCGAAGAAAACAACAGTGTATTTATTAATATATACTCAATGTACAGCAATTTCTTACGATCAAACTTTGTGCGATGAGGATATGATGATTGATGAAATCAAGTAGGGTAGAGCAAATACTTACAAATAATTAAGGAAATAAGAGAACAAGAATACAGAAAATTTACAGGTACACTAATGTATAAATACTTAAATAAATAGATATATGTA
Source organism: Adela reaumurella (assembly GCA_009867175.2). Classification (NCBI taxonomy): domain Eukaryota; kingdom Metazoa; phylum Arthropoda; class Insecta; order Lepidoptera; family Adelidae; genus Adela; species Adela reaumurella. The sequence continues at coordinate 2,576 of WYDE02203359.1, forward strand.
TGTTATATAATATAATAAATATAGGTAAATAGAATAGACTAGAACAAATTATTTTTCATTTCATAAGGAATTTCCTGACATCGTACCGTGATCATCAATCTTACTAAAAAAATTATTTTATTTTATTTTGACTGACCTGGACTGCTACTTCACCCCAATGTACGTGCGATGTGATGTCAGCCCAGTACACCTTGGTGAGTTATAGGCAATCTATGGTTATAGGTAGTTGCGATGTCAGTGTTTCAACCTAATCGATACATATAATTGGACTGACCATACACACCAGAAAACTATATTCCGAATAGGCATATTTCTTTCCAAATACACATCAGTACTCCGGTCCTACCCTCCACCGCTATTTCCATGCAGATATCCTAGAAATAGAATAAACATGACGTTACAAGTGCACCATTTGCATGGGCCGATGATACCGAAAGGTCCAGGACACAGCTACAGTACTAGTAAGAGAGAAACAGTAACACATCAATAATATGCCGTAGAAAATTTCGTGAGTGTGCGTGTGCAAAGTTTTGTTTTTAAAACAAGACTTGTTTTATTTATTTTAAAACAATCCTCGTTTTAATGTAAGTATTACAATAGCGTGCATTCAGAGGTTAACCAGAAAGAAATACAAATAAAAGTGAAAACATCGGTTAGCCAGTGACAAAACTTAGGGAGCACTGAAAACCTAAATGAATGTCAACATCATCATCGACAGCGTTTCATCATCGACACCGTCTACTGCTGGACATAGAATAGAATATACTTTATTGCATGTCAATAAAAATTGTTCAAAAAGGCGGACTTATTGACTAGGCAATCTCTGCCAGTCGACCTGTCTTATTTAAGAATAACAATATAAAGGTAGCAATAAAGAACAGAATGAAACAAAAACTATGAAACTTAATACTAAATACAATTTTAACACAAAATAAAGACAACAACAACACGCTGAGCATAATATATGCAATAATATTATATATTACATAAACATAGCCCATATTAATATATAATAATATACTGCATATGTAGTAATACATAAAAACATACTTATATGCTGTAATATGTACTAACAATACATAATTGACAAATACAATACATAAACTACTTAGACATATGTTTAAATACACCTCTCCAATTTTCTATGCCTCTCCAATTTTCTTCCAACCTCTTCTTCCCGGCACTCGGCAAGACGAATCCATCGTATGCCCGCGGCGTACCTGACGTCGTTTTAATATTTCATTATATATAAAAAACAATTATGAAATTTATTAACATGGAGTACTAGCTGCTGGTTAGAGGACATTGCGTCCAAAAAAAAAATTGTCTTTAAAAATGGGGTTCGAAAAATATTTCGCTTTTTATATGGGCTGTTGCTTAGATTCTTTCACCCCGGTGGTATGCGAGTCGGTATGGGTCGTGGTGATGTTGAGGAGGCAGGGTTGGGCGCCAGGACCTGTTTTAACCGTATTTTTTTATAATGCGTGATATTAAACGCGCAACAGGGCCGAAATTAAAAGTGTAGTCTACAGAAACGCATTTAATAACCCTCTTTTGCTTCGCACTACTACGCAGTCGGGTATCAATGCTTTTAAAAAGGCCTTATTCAGCTCCATCTTTGTTTACCCCACGTATATACTATGCCGAAATGTTCGGCCGAATCTACAAACCAAAGTGCGAACAAGTGTATTCATAACGGCATTATTCAAAAGCTTCGAGCCGAAACGTCGATACATAATACATCCACTGCATAAAACATCAAGCGGACCGTGGCCTAAGATTTCGGGGGCAGTAAAGTTTGAGAAGCTGCGACATCTTTATTAACATAAATTCTTAAACAATACTGTTATTATTTTTTGTCCAGTCAAATAAGATAAAATTGTTATGTATACTGTTCTGCTCGGCAGCAGAACTTATTTCCAGAGACAATCTCTTCCAGTCAATTTTCACTTAATACAACACATTCGTATTTTAAGTACAAGTATATAGGTTTCACCACGGTGTATTTCCTTGTTAGTCGTAATTTGCATACACATACCTTCCACTTATCAACCTATTCCTATCCTCCCTACTATTATAAAATGCAACGTCTGGGGTCCTCAGTATTCAGTCAGTCGTGTCTGTCCGTTTATAACTCGAGAATCCCTGGACCGATTTTGATGCGGTTTATGTCTACGTAAAGCTTAATTCTTCCCATCATACATAGGCTACTTATTATCACGATAATTAGTATAGGGGGCGAGCAGAGAGCTGAAATATGTGAGACGTCGGACTTTAACGCGGGCGGAGCCGCGGGCACAGCTAGTTAATAAATAAATAAATTAATAGTGCATTTAATTTTAAAGCAGGGGAATTGCATTGGTTAGTTTAAGAAGATACGGTTGGATTTGGTTGGTTGACATTTGAATTCCCAAATGAGTTTCAAATGCTTATGGGATTACTTATATAGTACCAGTGTGTACTGTATATAGCTCATGGCTGCCTGACCGCCGCGCCATCGGGCTACACCTCCGCCTTAGAATGGGGACCACAATATGACGCGAATTCCATAAAAATAAAAAATAAACTGTAGGTTTGGTCTAATGGCCATCAGCCATTATCTACCAACTGCTGGATGTAAGACTCTCCGAAGGCGCGCCACCAATCACGGTTCTCCGATGTTCTCATCCATCCAGCCACCACCAGATATTTTCATAAGGTCGTCGGTCCTTCCAGCTGAAGAAGTCCGGTGCTACGTTTGCCTAAACGTGGTCTCCGTTCGAGTACGAGATATTTCTCCAGAGAAATTCTCCATTCGAGTACGAGATATTTCTCCAGAGATATTCTCCATTCGAGTTCGAGATATTTCTCCAGAGACATTCTCCATTCGAGTACGAGATATTTCTCCAGAGATATTCTCCATTCGAGTTCGAGATATTTCTCCAGAGATATTCACCATTCGAGTTCGAGATATTTCTCCAGAGATATTCTCCATTCGAGTTCGAGATATTTCGAGTGATCTAACTAAATTCAAAATGGGATAAGTGTAAATTATAAAAATTCCAGCTGTTCCAATCTCAAAAATCGTCAAACTCAAAACAAAAAGACCCGTCGCACAGATAATAAAGGAGTGAGGGAACCGAAGAAGACTGGATAAAAAGCGTCTGCATTGTCGGTGTGCGGTGCGGCGGCTGCGGTGCGGTGGCGGCATTCAGCTCTCATAGACCGTGTAACGCGTTAAGTATCGCTGGTTCATTTATCTGTGACCAGCAGAGGGTTGTGGGAAATCGATACCGCCATAGTCCGTATGCTGCCCTCGTACTTGACGATTTCAAAATTTTGCAATCTCCAACAATGCGACTTCTCAAAAGACTAATTTGTTACCTGCAGAAGGATTCTTAAACTCTATTATTTGATAGAAGGTACATGTCGCCAGTATTGCCGTAACAGGCTTAGCGATACTCGCGATGAAACATTCATAATGAAGTTTCTTGCCAGTTCTTCTAGTGTCTTGCCAGTTCTTCTTCTTCTAGGAAGTTTAAAATTGGTATAATTAGGTGTATGTCGAGTTATTGACGTATAGAATAAACACTTAAAATGTCAGCCCCATCGGCCGAACCGATTAGGAAAACTTCCAGCGAATTTTCTTGCCAGTTCTTCTCGGAAGTTGAAAATTGACATATTATACAATGAACCTACTTAATTAAGCCCGATCGGCTGAACCCTTTAGTGTGTGGACAACCAAACAAACAGACAACAAAGTTGTTTAATCTTAGTCGAGTTAGAAATTACCTGCCTGAAGAAATTGTAAATTCAGAATAGAATAACACTTCTAAGAATTCCTTGAAAAAATTATTACAGGAAAAAAGTTTTTACATTTTAACCGAAATATTAAGTTCGTAAAATATATATTATAAATTTTTTTATACTGAAACTCTTCACTGACATTTAATTCTTTTTAAGTTATTTATTATTGCGATATGTAATTACGAAAAATAATTAATAATAAATGTATGCCTATGTATTTAGTTGGTTCGATTGAATTATTACAATGAACGGGAATACATCTAGTATTCCCGTCTTGTCGTAAGAGGCTTCAACATAGTCGCCATGGGCGTTGAAAAATTTTCAGACAAGTTTCTGGCTAGTTCTTGTAGGAAGTTGAAAATTCGTTTGTAGTGAGCTTTTGGCACATTGATTGGACCTACAAAATTTCAGCCCTACTTTTTACCACTATTAGGTATGATAGATTCATAATTATAATTACACCTATAGTATTCACTCAGTATAATAGAAATTGCATTTTGACCCTCAAAACGAAAAAATTGGTATATTTCATCTAATTTTTAATATTTTAACCCGTCGCCTCCTGCTAATTTTAGCTTGGATATAATGCCAAAATTTGTTCGCTATAGGCGTTCTGCTTGGGAGGCCCCTCTAGAATTCACAATCCATCCAAAATGAAACAACAATTATGAGCATGCGCTTTTTTTGGTTCCCGGTTCGTCTTAAGGGCCGCTAGATTGTCAACAAAATTTTGTTGAGGTAGAACGATAGACGATCACAATAACATCACGGATGAGACTATATACCCGTCGTCACATTGTTACTACGTAATCTACGGGACAGCTCAAGAACGACGGTTTCTAAATTTGGTTTAATTGCAAAAAGTTTGCCATTTTTATTCCACACGTCTTATCATAATATTCCTAAGGTGGTATATCCCTAGCCGGTTTGATATAATCGTTTGATCGGTTTGAAAAACAGTGTATTGAAGCTAGAATTTTAGCTTGTCATGGATAACCTTAAGTATCTAGTACTCGATTTAAAACTAAAGAAAATTGCTTATACTCGAGAGAAATAACTTTATCTGATTCTAAGAAAGCAAATACAAATCATTACTCTGTTGTTAAGGCTGTTGATAGCTCAGGTTCTTAAAACGTCGATACCGTAATATCGAGAAATTCGTAAGAAATTTCAAATACATCTATTTATTTTTATTAAAAATAAGAAGCGACTATTGTGGTCATAATTTTTGAGGCGACATTTAGTAGTGACAATTTGATGCATTAACTGAAAAAAAAATCTCTTTTATTTAGACAACTTTATATTACATAAATATTACATAACACGCTTCTTCCCCGGAGGGAAGGGCAGAAACAATTGAGCGCCATTTGACTCGTTCCTGACTGACAGACATCCTTTGCTACATCCACCGTCATATATCCCTTCACACACGCATACGGGTGCTGCGACTTGCCCCTTCCGTAAAATGTTATTTAATTGGTCATGATATATTCGTCTAATCAATGCTAGACATAGGACGGCCCCGTTCGACGCTTCCTTCCATATTTGCTTCATATACTTGTTCGGTCATTCTCTCCAAGTGTCCAAACCATTCAAGTATGTCAACGTCTTCGGGGCAGGCTTGCTATAATTTATATTTTGCTAATACCTTAATGAAACATGTGTTGATTTTATAATGTAATTTTAACTTCAGCATTAAAATACTGTAGTAATTAATTGTTCTAACATTCCATATTTAAATGTACAAAAATATCGTTACGATGGTGTGTAGATTTTTGTCTATATTTGCAGTTTTATTTTAATGTTCTTTTTATTGAATTGTTTTTTAATTCATACATTGTTCCATGTTACTGCTTTAAAGGCGTCAGCTTCTATCATCCCCTTAAGCCAGGCAATGACGACATCTTTCGGCAGTTGTCTCCGGTTTTAGATATTCAAATCTGGATGAAATTAGCATCAGAATAGGTCTAATGAATAGTTCAGAAGATCCGAAATCAGCTTGGCACGAGTCGCGGAGGTAAAAAATATATTTGCGTTTCATCAAAAGAGTTTTTTCTCTCAAGATCATTTTAATGGTGGATGACAAAGAAATTTGATTTTTAAGGCTTATCATGTTTCTTTGAAGAATGCATAGAGATCTTATGCCGGGCGCAGGACTCTTTCATTGATAGGATTCGGAGTCGTAGGCATACCACGGTGACCAAGCGGCTTGGAAGTGGCTTAGCTCACGGTGTTTCCTTCAGCGGAGGTCTCCTTATCCCTATTTGGATTCAATTTATATGCTAATAATGCTCCTAGTTAGTGATCAGAAGGAATAAAACATTTTATAAAAGCATATATAGGTAATTATGATCAATACTAGTTTTTGGCCGCGCGTCCGCCCGCGGTAAATCACTACGTCCCGCTACCTCCGGTTCCGCCCTTGACACTTGCGTTGAGATTTCAGGTTTTTTATTTTGCCCGTGGCTTCGCCCGCGATACGTCACCCGCCCCGCCCCCAACTCCCTCCTCCCTCGCACCTCGCCTCGCTCACCCATCCCGCACCCCGTACCACCCCAACCAGGAAACTCTCATGAACGTTTAATATGTATTTCCTGCTGACGCCTTGATGTATTTTTGTTGTTTTCTTTTTAACCACTGTTTCGTCCGCGGTATATATTTTCAAAATTGCTTTCTCAGTGCTCTCCCACGTTACATAAGGAGCCCCTGCGTAAAATTTCATGATTCCAGACCCACAGGTTTAGGCTGTGCGTTTTCTATCAGGGAGTGAGTCAGTCAGTTTTATACTTTTATTGAGAAGACATGCAACTTAGTTGAGTCTGGTGGGTACTTGGTGCATAGTTATATTCAAGTATGATACCTACAATGTCATTCACCATCGAAAACCAACTCTTCGTCACAAACAATCCACACAAATTAACCATACCACAAGACAGTTTCCAAGCGTGAAAACATTTGTTCTTCAACAAACCTTCATTAATTCGTAACTGGCAGTGGCCGCCGCGTCCGCACTTGGACAAATATTGGTACAGAATGTGGGTGCAAGTAGCAGCTCTGTACGGACATCTCGGTGCCGTCCCATTGTGATGGTAATGCGGACGATGTGTTCGCTGTTGGTTTAGACACTGTCACTATCAGCTGTAAAGCGTCAGCTTTGAGAGGAAAATAAATTATGAATTTACGTAAGCAGCCGGACACGAGACATGGAGGTTCTATGAAGGAACATTCATGGCGCCGCGGCCGCCGTGAGCCTTCGGGATCATAATTAGGGGATAAATAAGGGAAAAAATAGAATAGGGGAAAAATAGGATAAATTGTGGACCTACTAGTGTGTTGTCGTGGATTCTTATGGAATCGCTAGATGACATGATTAAGGCTTCCTTATTGCTGGAGGCTTTTCCTTACCGTAAAACTTTATGTTCTACATCATATTAGTATTGTTAGTGCATAGATTTTCTTACGATTTTTTCCTTTACCAGGGGTGCGTTGTGTGCGCATTTTTTTTTCGCAGATTTTAATGTAAAGATAAACTCTACTCATACTAGGTTCTAAACACACGTGCCTCTCGATTAAAAGGTGTGTACTCACAAACTAGGCCACGACCAGGGAATGCCTTGCTACAACCACTCCTAAGGGGCTTTCCTGCAGATGCATTTTAGCACATTACCTGAGCCTAAATAGCCGTAACCGTAAATGATATTGATTTT
>WYDE02203370.1:0-10067 GCA_009867175.2 Adela reaumurella
TGCATGCTTTGTGTGAGAGAAATGTCATGCTACACTTAGTTTCGTTATAAAACGTTTCTTCATCTGAACGGGTTATAGGTACGGAATTTATGAATATTCTGATTTCAATGATATTCGCAGTCTGAAGAGAGATGAACACACTAGATGCATTCGAACATTTGCACGTGTGGTTTAAAATGAACGGTTTGGAGCTGTACGATCTCAGGAGACTTCAGAATAATAAAGTCCAAGCCCTTCTAAGCAAACGTTCAATAGGGGCTGGCGTATTTTGGACAATATTGTTCTGGTATAGCTACTACGATAATATGTCAAATCGCGAAAACGCGTCGAAGGACTACGAAGATGATTTGGTGTTATCAATGTCCCAGCTTCTTTTATTTGTTTGGTACGTGAAGTGCTTTCTGGAGATGTCATTCAAAAGATTTTGGGAAAACATATTGGAAATTGACGAAACATTCGAACGCCTGGGCGTTGAAATCGAAACTAAGACATTGAAAAATGAAATTCACAAAGCTATAAAATTTCAATTGTTTACTTGCTTCGCGCACTATTTCATAGTACATGTGACGGTTGCGGTGAACGGAAGGAAATTTAAAATTTTTGAAGAGATCGAATTGCTGATTCGCTGGAAGACAATTTCGTGTATTGTGATGGTGCAGTACCTCACCGCAATAGTGATCGAGATGCAACATAACAGAGCGAACCAATTGCTGGGATCCGTGCTGGTCGAAAGCGATCACTTCAGCAGCATCCACTCACCCTCAGGCCTCGTGTGCAACGGAGACTCTTCAATAACTCACTTGCACCAGAACAGTGACAGAATAAACCAAGTCGCAAACATATATGCTAAAATTAACGCTTTAAAAAAGCAAATGAACGAAAACTTCGGAACAATGAATATTTTGATAGTATTGATATTAGCTCTCAAATTCGCCTTTACTTGTGCTGTTTTAGTTACAGAAAGTACGGTGATATCGCTTTTGCCTTACGAAGTAATTTATTTTATGTTTACAAATAAGCAGATAATAAAATCTGTTATGTCATTAATTCTAATATATTTCCTCCTCGATGGATTTGAGAGGATACACCGAGAGGTGAGTGACTTTGCATTCAGTGCGGTTTTTGTCAATTATTATTGTGTGGAAGTTTTCAGATCCGGTTCGTCCATTGGCCGCTTCTCCCTTGGCGCTTGCATTCGCCAACTATTTGTTTGCCATTCCTTTACAGCCATTTTATTCGCTTCACTGCTGGGTACATACAGGCCTGTCTCATTAATGACAGGATCCAGGATCGGAGACCAACCGTCTTGGAAGAGGGTTTTCTCACCGGAGAGTCAGTTCAAAATTTATAAATTGTGCTCGCAGTGGATCGAACCTGTACCTCCCGCTTGAGAGACGTGCTCTCAGTCAGCTCCGCTAATCTGACACTTCGGAAAATCTGACACTCTCGGCCAATGTGACACTCTCGGCTAATCTGACACTCTCGGCTAATCTGACACACTCGGCTAATTTGTCAGTAGCATTGTACAATTAACAGTACAATTTAAAAACAACGATTGCTTATTAACATACTCCGATCCATAGTGGATCTACAAAAAATTCAGATTTGAGGGATGCACTTTTTTTGACACCAGTACTTACTACAGAAACAGTTGAAGGTTCACCTATCGGCCCTAAATCTAATAAATAAGGTAAAAAGGTAAATAAATAAAACTGAAAAACTGTAACTATCTAAATATTCATGTAACTAACCTCGATAATCTCGAGAACGACTCAAGTTATTCAAACGGTGTTTTCACTGACGTATTGTAACCACTGGGAATGGTATGTTTTAGGGTATGTGCAATTGCGGTATTCCTTCGGAGGTCTGATCAGTGAGCAAATATGTTGCCGCGCGGGTGTTCGCTCCGTGGGCGTTGCTAGGCATATAGTTCTTGAAGTGCTTTCATTTGGACCGATTTGTTTTAAGTTGTGCCTGAAAGCGCATTGAAACCGCGGGCTCGGCCACCTCACCAACAAGTGCTCTACCGATTTTTGCCGTCAGTCACTACTTTCACTTTCAAGTAAATTTTCATCTATATGGAGCAGTCTATACACTTCGAGTATATTTGTAAAAATCTTGGATGTAAGTGCAACAGTAAACGGCCTTTGGAGCTCACGGTTACTATACTGGCGTCCTTTGACAGGAAAGTGAGGTGTGGGAATACCACCCGCCACGTGGGACGACGACATACGGTAAGTCGCGGGCAAACGATGGATTCGTGTTGCCGAGTGCCGGGGAGGTTGGAAAAAAATTGGAAAGGCGTATATCGAGCAGTGGAAAGCAAAACGCTGAAAATTATGAAAATGAAATTATGACACAACTAAATAGGTAAGTATAACACCTATTTGTAATATAAAATTTACTTTCAGGACGCAAAGACCGTGAGCATCGTACAAGACATCATGTTTCAACAAGTGGACGAAAATATTGTCACAACAGTGAGTAGAACCTCTGAAAGATTATTGTATGCAGTAAAATAGAAATAATTTATTAATTGTACAAACAAAATCGACACAATTATATGCAAAAGTTTCACGCGGGTCGTATGTGTTAAGCTATCGATTATCCGATTTTGAACTGACCTACGGAGGCGATTTCGTATTTGATACTGAACAATTTTTCATGTATGTTACCTTTACGTCAGTAGAATTTTTTTAAATACAGTAACACAACATACATTATATACAATTATTAATAACTAAACTAAACCTAAAGAAAAATCTACTTATAAATAAAAGTACTCGGTTATTAGGGACACGGACGTGGTCCCACAGCGTTCTCTGTCTGAATGGCCAGGCTGATTTATTGTTTAAAATAAGCTCGAGCATGACGATCTCTGGACGCCTAAAGCAGAAGCTTCCTCAGTTTCTTGGTAAAGCTAACCGCGTCCGGACTCCACGAACCAAGAGTTTCCACAGCAAAGGCCACAAATTCGTAATCACCTATAAGATTTTGGTATCTTACTAGCGCGGCAAAGCCGGCCACCCGAGACGAGCCCGCGGTATGACTATGGGGGCGAATGTGTCTGCACATGTCGCATCCGAGACCAAAGCGCTCCCTCACTCCCAATGTACCAGAGTCAACCCGTCGAGCCGTCTGCGATGTGACCTGGACAGGCATGGCGGCTCAAGGAGGCTGGGTATGTTCGCGGAAGCAAGGGAGCGTTTGATGATGTTGTTGATAGTGGCATGGCGACACAACCTTGCATCGCTCCAGGAGCATCATAGACCGTGGTGCCCGAGCGCATCCACAACGGCACCGCACACGCAAGCGTGAGGTTCGCATATCCTAGCCCCTACCCGGAGACCGAAGGTGAAGCGCAAAGTGGCGTTCTCTAGGAGAGTACCCAGCTGGGGTGCCGGATAGCCCTCAAGCCATGCACCAGACTCCCACCAGGAGGCAGCCAGGATGTGTGCACGGTCCGTGCCTGAGCCATTCTGAAGCAGAACCCTGCGTGATAGATAACTTATGTAATGGCAAATCCCAGCATTTTTAAACTGCAGGATGGATCGGTAATTCTTAGGGACAGCGCAGCCGCCATGCCTCTACAGCATGGATTAAAAAGGATGCATAACTCATACATAGGCGAGCGAGGTAACCACGTACGTGCCCCAGGGTCACTGACAGCCCGTGCGCGAGAGGGAGATGGGTAATATGACTGAGTCACACATTAACGTACATCGCATATGCAACGTCCCCCGCCCGCGTGCCGTCTTCTTACCCCTTTCGTGTCGACCGCTGTCTTTGCTGTGGACGGGAAAGTAGTCCATCCTTTTTAATCCATACTCCACAGCCTCACTATGACTATATCTCGATATGACCGATGGGTTTACCTTATATCTAATATTTCAGGCTACTCACTTCTTTCTACAGCTGCTCCATCAGCGGTACACGTTCACGGCTGCCGGACTCATCACTCTGGACAGAAGACTTATAATTCCTGTGAGCGCCAACTTACTTAATTTCCCTTAGGTCTTCTTCTTCTTTTACAGCCATTTTATTCGCCCCACTGCTGGGTACAAGTCTCTCTCATTTACATGATATGAGAGGATTTTAGTCATACACTTCCACGGTGACCAACTGGCTGGGAAGTAGGTTTCCTTGCGATGTTTTTCCTCACCGGATTATCAGCGGCCATTTAGCACAAATTCTAAAGTTATAAATATTGTGCTCAATAAAAGTTCGCGTTTATTCTGTTACGGAACTTTTAAATACATAGGTAAAAATAAGTTTACATTTTAATTCTCAGCCCTCAAGCTACGCAATACAGAAAACGCTTTCGAAATCCGTTCAGTAGTTTTTATGTGATTCGAATACCAACAGACAGAAATACAGACAGACTGAAATTCTTTTTTCAGGTTTTATATTCTACACGGAGTCCAAAAATATTACTAAATCATAATTTAATCAACGTATAGACCCGCCATTTCTATTCCTATAGATAATTTTCCAAGAAGAAGGAACTTCTGTAAGCCTATTTATTTTTCCTCGAGTATAGATTTTTTTTCTTTTTTTTTAGGGAAACTGACACGGAAGGTGATATATCACCTAATGCACCAGTTTTCTGGTACCAGTGATGTCAGCCTAATCACTTTGGTGAATTATGTAGGTAGGTGCCATATCAGCGCTCCCCTCAATTCCAGCCGGCTACACTGAACTACGAACTATGTTTCATAGCCGCTTCGACCGACTTTCATTCAGTGCGGTGGTACCAACCCGGGCGGGTTTAACCCACGGACTATTTACCCTAAAGGACCCGACACCGGAACGCTTCCCGTACCAGTCAGTTCAACCGCGAGATAGTTCAAATACGATTATCTCTCGCTCTCGCTCGAGCCCGGTAACATCTCCTGCAGGATGACGATTGGTGCCGTTATCACGTGCCCAAACAGTACAAACACGCCAGGAGTTACTAAAGATGGCATATCCTTCCACACGTAAGTATTGTAATACTTCTATGTTCCGCGCGCCTAGCAATTTTTTGGCGAGCCAGGTTCCCATACATAGAGCGGCGCGTGTCAGGTCCATTAGGGTACCTTGTCCGTGATTGTGACTTATCTCTGGAAGGGGTCATCAGATGTTGATGGAATTTTCTAACCAAGGAAGAGAATTAATTTCATGCAGAGTGATAGATAATATAGAAAATACTTCATCCACGCTATGATTTAAGATTGTGAGCAGTAGCCGTACAAGCGATGAGAATAGAAGCGTGTGTCGTGTTTATGTAGGTACCTACCATTTTTAAGCTATCGTCTTTTTAAGTTACACAATTTGTAAAACCGACCGGGATGTGAGCCTATGTAACCTCAACGCTGACGGAGTATGGTGTCACGACATCTTAAATTGCAATTACTGCGACAGAGAGACGATCGCTTCAGTCTGAAGTGCCAACTCTGTACTAAATCAGCTTTTAAAACTTGTTACTTACGGGTGGGTAGGTACCTACCTACATATATGTCATATATATGTTTAATATGTACGTGTGTAGGTATAGTGTGTGACTTTCTACACTATAGGAACCTAAGCGATGTGGCGTGTTTTGATGGTATGCTGGTGGTTAAAGCCATCTTCCATCTCACTCGTTTTCAACACCGCGACGCAATATTACGGGATCATGGTGTGGTGCATGCATAGTACTCGACGTCGACTGCAGCGTGGCGTCTAGCTACGTCACGTGCTCCACCCCTCCTGCCCACCGCGTCCCCCCTCCCCTAACCCCTTCCTACGACATTCGGAACAGTCTCTCTACCTTTACCGACCACACCCTTCGCCGCAATCAAAACAAACACGCGCCGTAATCGCTATCTGACTGAAGATATGATAAGTAAGTAGTGAACGTTGCTTGGTTGGTGTTCCATTATCACAGGAGGGACTTTATGCGCACTCCACGGGCGGGCGGCGCGAAGGCCGCGTTTCGCGGATCGCGCCCTCGCGCGCCCGATCACGCAAAGAGACTAGACTCTTCTTGGTGGTCCGTTTTGGGGGATAAGTGTATGGTGTATTATATGTATGCCTGTTGCTCTAGCTAGCGGCTTGGTAACGGCGGCGTTGGCTGCACAGGCGCGGGGGTACCGGATCGATGCGGGCGATGACCTTGCGCGGAGAGTACGTACGACAATGACGGGGTGTACGGTACAACAGTACAAGCCACCCCGCACGCCCGCAAAGCAAAAGGCACGCACACGGTGACAGCAGCAGTCACGGCGTGACCAGCCAGCAGCCAGCGACTGTAGCCACTTAGCAAGTCCGAGTCCGCTCTGGAGAGTCTGAGGGCTGGGCTGAGGTCCATTTATTTTTTACGCATCTTCGTCGCCATCGAATATAAATCTCTATTATTATGGTACATAGGTAGTGAGGGAGGGGTATAGTCTGTTTTTTTTTATTGATTTTTGCCAAAAATTATTTTAAAGGTAGGAGATTACATTTAAGTATAATAACGAAACTGATTAGAAAACATTATGATTGAAAAAATAGTTTCAGACGTTATCTTCGTGATGCGATTTTCACGATATTATTCATTGTCGTACTGAATTTTTTGCAGTTCTCAACTACGGTAACATAATATTTATTGAAGTTGCAAAGCCCGCTATAACGGCTTTACAAATTTTACAGGAGTGCGAAACAAAAATGTCACGTTAACTCCATTGCTGTATATACCGGAATTTTAAAATTTTTATTCACCATCTTCACTTTATTGGAGACTATTTAATAAAATTTTAAGTCAGCGCCCAACAGGACTCTTTGGGGGCCAACTTATTTTTAGCCTAGCCATTCACCCAATTATCAACGAGCTTAAAGCGTGTAAAATTGTAGTACCTCGACGATGCAACTCTGGGTGGTAACGTGGAGAACGTACCTCGAGATCTCAAATACCTATTAGATGGTTTGAAATCTACAGGATCAGTTGTGAATAATTACAAACAAATGTGAATTACATTTTTGTGGTTTACAAAATCCGGTGCCGGAGACAGAAATCAGCAGTATCCTGCCGGACATCAGAATAACGGACAGAGAGGACGGCGATCCACAAACAATGGAAGCGATACCAAGCTATTTCGAAAAAAAATCACAATCATTGTCTCATGCACTTAGCAGGCTGTCTCAGTTGCAGTCACACGTTGGCTACATTCTGCTCAGGAGCTGTCTGGGGATGCAAAAAAAAAAAATAATAATTAGTTAGAACAACCATCTCGTGGCATTTCTCTGATAAAGTAAATAAAATTGATGACTTTCCAATATTCTCTCTAGAAGTACATAATTCTGAATATAAAACTAAAACGAAAACGAGTGTTCACAGGCCTGTCTACGAATCGATTTGGGAGGTCTGGGTGTTCGTCGCGTGTTGGATGTAGGATTGTTGGCTTTCCTCGGCTCTGCATTTGGGGACTTCGGGCTTGTCACTAGCATATTACCCCATCTTGGTGACGTATTCCATCTGAGGGAGGCGAGGAACGCCTGAAAATCCATCTCAACTGATTCTGAAACTCCAGACGTCGGTTTTCAGATAGTCTGGGATATAATTCTGGTGCGAAAAACACACGAGTCTCTGATCACGGGAATAAATTCTCTATCTGAGAAAGCTCGACTGCTTGCGGTGTCTCGTGTGGGACGCTACGTGCGTCGACACCTTGTCCTTCTGGTACGTCTGGCGCACTTCGCGAACTTCAGGTGCAGCCGCAGAGACTTTCCCGCGCAACCAACATTCCTTAACTCAGAAGTGGAGGCAAATTATAATTTTGTTGCTTTCTGTGTTGAGACTTTGGGGCCTTGGTGCGAGGAGGCCAAAAAGTTTGCAGGAATTTTGGCGCACAAGCTAAAACAAAAAATTAACGACCCTCGATCCACAACATACCTCAGACAGCGCCTGGCGCTGACTATCCAGCTGGGGATCGTGACTGGGGTAAAGGGCTCACTCCGGGGCCACGAAGACAGAATGAAGGAAGTATACTAAATTTTTTAGGGTTGTATTAGTTTAGTTTAATCTTTTTATTTTAGTTTAGATTGCTGAAGGTGTATTGGTTTTAGGTTAAGTTTATTTTTAAGTTTATTTAATTATTAATTTTTATTGTAATAATAATAATCCTTTATTACTATAGACGACTCTGGAGCACCTGTATAAAATCACATATAATGTTACGCATGGTTCAGGCAGTGTGTTGTGTTAGTGAATGAATCAGTCAGTGACTTCGAGAATAAATTTTTACATTGATTCCAGAGATATTGCATTCGTCCCTGAACTCCTGGCCATATATATATTTGTTTTTGCAGTTGCTATGTCTTGTCACTGGCATTTGTCATCCGTCTTGTCTGTCTAAGGATTGCGCATACCAATGCATACTATAAATTTTAGTGATGATTTAGGACTTCAACGAATAATCTGAGATTTGGGGAGTTGCTTTCTCTGCATTATACTTTATCCTAATTTTACCAGAAAAACTAAAGATGGCCATTACAATGTCGGGCATCCAGAACATGTTCCCGTCCGTCTACGAGATCTGTCCTACCAAAAAGGTGATATTCGAGGCAGTGATAGTACGCGACTACCGGCTACTGTTGGCTATACTTATCTCGTTGGTAGCCTCCATCGTACTGGTTGTGTGTGACCTTTACTACGTGTGGAGCTACGAGAAGCGGCGCAGGCAGCTCATTCTACTACCAGCGGAGACGCAACAGCGCGAGCAGGGATGCGGTAATGCCCCATCGTCGCTGGCGGTGCAAGAGAGTCGCGCTCCTGAAGGAGGTATGTAGGAGCCCTTTTCGGCCCGTCCATAGTATTACGTAGGTTGGGCCATATATGTAGAAAGATGCATGCAGTTCGTATGTGAGTTAGTACTGTCCGTGTACCTCCCGTGTTTCTATCTCATCCACATTTTAAATGCAACCTCCCTGGCCGACTGTTTGGCTTCTCCGAGGTTTTCAGTTGCCTTGTAGAGCAACTCAAGCTGGCTACTGAAGTCGACGATACACCATTACAGCTGATCTGAGATCACGCTGCGAAGTTCGACTTGCATAATGTTAACAAGGTAGATGTTTTTTTGATGTACGACAGTCTTGTCGTAATATACTTCACGATGCTACGCCAGTTCCGAAAACCCACGCCTGTCGACACATACCTTGGCCTGAAATTTCTTACTAGTTCTCCTTCTAGGGAATTGAAAATTGGTGTGCGGCGAGCTATTGATATATGCAATGAAACTACAAAATTTCAGCCCGATCGGCTGAAACATTTAGGAGTAGTAAGCAGAAACAAATAAACAGACGTAAAATGTTTTCTGATCCTGATTGAGTAAGTGGCTTATCGCTTTTAGCCAATGAAAAAATCAGCTTAATTAACTTCAAAATTGAAAATTTAAAAATAAATAACATTATATTATTCTATTAATGTTATGTTTATTTCTATTAATATTTCACATAATCTACGCTTTGGTCTATTGTATGTCCACTTGTCAGCTCTCACACTTCATTGTTGATTATTAAATAAAGCTGTACGGGCTTCAGAGTTCAGACTCGACCCTCCCTCGTACGTATATACTCTTAGTTATTAAGGTTATAATTTATAATAATTGAAGAATTGTATAGATTGGCCACTACTGTATACGGTGTGGAAACATCGTGAGGAAACCCACTTCCAAGCCTGTTGTCCCCCGCGGAATTGTATAGTAAAATCCTCTGATATCATGTAAAAGATAGAGGCTTGTACCCAGCAGTGGGTCGAATGAAATGGCTGCAAAGGAGAAAGGTACTCGGTATCATGTACTAAGTCTAAGGTTATTTTCAGAGCGAGTGGAGGAACTGTACGTGGCTCGAAGCCCTTCTGTACCCAGCTCGGCGTGCTCCGCGCGCAGTCGCCGCCACAGACCTAACCGGCCCTTTGTTACGGACCTTCACCAGGACAAGCCTCGCTCCATCACCGGCCCACAGACCAACACCTAACCTCCCACAACAGTAGAAAAAACAACAATAGTAACTAATAAATGATGGTTGTATTTGAATCCGACTCAAATATTTTTTTTTTTATAACATAT
>WYDE02203381.1:0-10066 GCA_009867175.2 Adela reaumurella
AAGAGAGACGGATATTGAGAGGGAGCTGGTTCCATAAGCGAGCTGCATGAACCGTGAATGAGTTAGAATAAGATGTATTGGAATGGGAGGACACGGTTCACCACCAGATTATCGTTTGACCTTAACGGTACCCCATGGGAACTAAGGAAATAAAATCGATCACTTAAGAATTTACTTAAGAAGAAGAATTTAGGAGCATTAGGATTGAACAGTGCGCAGTAGAGAAGTGATAGGACATGAGTATTCCTGCGAAGACGGAAGTGGCTCGCACTTCAAACGATTTCGAAAATCAGATATAATGATCAAACTTGGACAAACCAAAGATATATCGGATGCAAAAGTTGAGAAGGCGATCAAGTTTGTTAAGTAGGTAGCTCTTGCATGACTGAGGTTTTTCCGTCGGCCTAAGGTCTCGGATTTTGGAAGTCGCGGACAGAACGTTGCCGTTCTTGAGACTTCTACTTTTTGGGAACTTACGTAAGAGCGCATTTGTGTATACGAGCGAATTATAAATAGTTATTATCTTAATGCCCTTTACATATTATCATATTTTGTAATTTATTAATAAGTAGGCTACGGACGGACGGGCGGAATCTACAACAACGGTGACGTTAAGCGTAGTTGATCGTAGGTAGGCGCGCTTCTACAGGTACCTATAAACTTAAATTTTGTATAATTTTGTCGTTTTAAAAGATAAATAAAATATTTCACTGTCATTCTCAGCCTGGCTTAGTTAGAATACCCAAAAAAAAAATAGGTAACTTCCTCATTTCAATATGTAAAAAAAAGCGACCGCAATTATAATACAGAGGTCTTATTCACAGCGATCCGTCTGACTGCAAATAGCCCCAACCTTTAAAAATGGTGAAAATTTCAAAATAAATAATTTGAAGACGTGCTTTCTTATGATTCTCATGATGTCTCAAGCCCAAACAGTCACACCATGGAATTTTAACTATCGGCGCATCTTGTTGGACGAAGTTGCATTGGAAGGTAGGTATTTAATTTTACTGTTTTTCTTGTTCGTGTACCACAGAGACCGGTACAGATCGCAATGGTTTATATACATACAGTTTTCCACGTTATTATAAAAATGTGAAGATTCTATAATCCATTTTTCATCGAAATATCATTTTGCATATGAAGGTAAACACGTCGTAAAAGGCGACTGGGATAGGTTACATCCTATCTTATCACAGCCCTATCACACAGTAAGTCGCTGTCTCTGGGACTTTGGGCTTTTTTCCCTTCACATATGACAAAGTTAGGGCATGGAAGCCGCTTTTCCGGTATCATCGGGGAAAATCGGGAATTCCCGATTCTGTGGGACTCTGAAAAGATCCGGGATTCTGAAATAATGTAACTCAGGTCTTTGATTCTTTATTTTTTTTTCCCTTTGTCCTCTTTTCAAGCATTGTTCGCTCCATGGCACGCTGAGCGATACGGAGCTTTTGGACTATGCCGGCCGTTAGAGCCCAGGTTTCACATCCGTACGTCATGTCATGACCGGGAGTATGCACTGGGCGTATATCCTGGTCTTGAGATTTTGCAGCGGAGCTTGAGACTTTAGGATGAATTTCAGTTTTCCAAAGTCGAGCTGCCTCTGTTTAATGTGCCACCCGCCCCAGTGGTACAACGATAACAGGTACGTCGCGGGTAAACTATTGTTCGTGTGCCGAGTGCCGGGAAGGTTGGAAAAAAATTGGAGAGGCTTACATCCAGTGGTGGACAGCTAAACGCTGATGATGATGATCCTCTTTCCAATAAAATTTTTATTCAGATGCACAAGCGAGCACGATTGTACCTAGTTGTGGTGAGAGTACGTACCTACATAACTGTAAATGGTGGGTATTGAACAAACCCTAAGGACAAAGTCATCAGCGAAATTAAGGTGACTGGAAATCTGCATTTATGTTGAAACCCCTGTTATCCCATTCAGGTGTGTTAGCTAAGGAGGATGTGCGGTTTTATGGAACATCACCGTCATATGGTGAAGGATACAGCTTTCCGAGTATATACTGGTCGATTCAGCAGGGAGTTTTCAACTGCTCATTTCTCAACTAAGTCGAATGGAACCCTTCTCATAGCTTAGAACAGAGTATTGTAGTACTCTTGTCACATCATGAATATGTGATCTATTGTGCCTTACCCCTTTTCTGAATGCAGCTGGCTCACGAGGCTGACTCTGATCGAGCCTTTGTGTCAGGAAACTCGTGATAACCGTCATGCAAGAACTTATATGCACGTGTTTCTAACAGCCAACTTGCCGTCCACCACCTATCAGATGTCGCTGGCCCTACTCACCTGAGGACCATGTTTTTTTTTAGTTCTTTCAATGTAGCATTTCTCATAGGCACATGCGGACTGAAAAGGGGAAGTGCCCTGGCATGGCACCATACTCCGCCAGGTTTTGGTTACATAGGCTCTTATCACGGTTCATGATTGTGTGACATAAGAGGTGTAAAAACCATAACTTATGTTAAAGAAAAATAATTTTTGAAAGTGCAATTAATTTTTGCATAGGAATTTCCGATTTACATTCCTGCACTTGTTTGTTAGAGTCATGTCATATCAGAGAATTAATAGTGGGTGACTGAAAACAGTTTTGTTTTGTAGTGATTTTATTGTGTTTGGCTCAGTGTGCCTTAAATATGAGCACTACAAAATGGCATCCAAACGAAAACAAACTGATTTACGTTTGCTCTTTAATAAAAAAATAAAAATTTATGTGCACCTGTGAACAGTGATGTATAGATTGACCAACAAGTGATAATACACAACCGGATGGTGCTAGTGTCGCCAATTTCATACTTTCGATCAAACGTTCACGCCCCTTCTCTATGATTGTAGAAAGTTGCGAATATTTGTCACTCATCATAACTTCCTGGCGCCACTATATCATTACACGAAGAACGTACCTCCCTTGAAGTTCAAGGTAATTTTTCATTCTTCATAAGTATGCACAAACTGTAATGAGTGAAGTACCTAATATAATGAATGAGTTGCTATAGATAGAGCCCTATTGCTATGAGCTAAATGGCACGCAGTTGTAACGGCGTTTGTATGGGACGCCCCGCTGCCTTTTATTATCCATGGATATTGAATTGAAAAGCTCTTTTTTCGGATGCTCCCCGACCGGGGTGCAAACCGAGAAAAATTTTACCGTCACCCGTCAGCGTTACTCGTCACCGACATCCGCTTTCAATTCAGGTGGGCGTCACCCGAACGAAGCCTTGATTTTTCCCTGAAAGCAAAAAGGATATATTTTAGGAATATTTTATTTTATTTCCGTTAACCTGTTCATCACAAACGCTGAGTTGCTTCCAGTTCCATATTTAAACCCAAAAAGTAACTTGGAGGAAGTCCAATGACAGATTTGCATGCTGGGATAAAAAGAATACCTTTCAAATTTTCTAAATAAAGCATGTAATTTTGGGAATTAAAAAAAAACTTCTTTACTACTCAGGCCCCGATGTCCCAATGTGATGCTACGTACTCTATTTTAATTCTGGGCCGTCAGACTATCGAGGTCAAACACCAATGCTTTATTATTTAATTTAATTAATTGGTATTAAGAACTAGCCAATCTACCAAAAATTTCAAGGAAAATGATAGATCAGGTGGAAAAATTAGTAGTCTTACCGTTCCAGCTACATCTATGTCGTGTGAAAGGTCACTGATTGCCCTCCGACACCTCTGGACCTACCTCCGACTGCCAATGAAGCAGAAAAGACTAACCCATCTGGATATTTCACGTGAACAGTGAAGAGAGTTATTTGGAGTTTTTTGACTTTGGTGAGAGCTCCTTATGAGGTGGTAAAGAATCCGTTTTATCCGTATTAAAATATTGGCTGAAGTGGTTTTTAATGCATGTAACAGTGCTAGTTGTGCGTCTCCAATAATCAAACTCCAATCATTCATTATCTACAATCATGATTGGGGTTTGTGAATGTGGAAAAAATTGGATTGTTTCGTTTCTATCGTATATTTACTTATAAAAAAATTATTTGGAGATAAATGTCTGTCTGTGATGTTTCGATCATGGACTCCCCTCGTAAGTTACTCCAAGAACACAATGAAATGTGATGCAGAGGCATTTTATTGTTTAGTTTAGGAAGTAAGATGTATCAAATTTGTGAAAGAGTCGGCATAGAGACTTGAATCCTGCCTTGAATTAGGCAAAACACCATCAAATGGTGTTAGCCGAAGAGACATTAAATATACATTTAAATTATACTCTTAAGGAATTTGTTTTAAAAACGCACAATATCCACAAGAACGAACAGACCGGGGATATAACATTGAAAAATTTAAGATTCTGAATGCTTTTTACAAAACTTCCAGGCTACAAGACATGTTCACCCTTACCAATACTACAAACCTGAGAGGGCACCCGATCAACCTGTACACAATCTCTCCATGCAGAACCCTCGCCGACACTTTCTCGCCAAAAGAGTAGTAGAATCATGGAACAGTCTACCCAGCGAAGTTGTAAATGCTGTCTCTGTGAATAATTTAAAAACCAAACTGGAAAATTATTTAGAATATAAAAAAATAAATAAATAAGGGTTCTGATTAGGCGCATCAGCTAAAATACTTTTCAAATAACTGCGGTCGTCAAACTGCATTTTGAAAATTTCTGGCTTTTCTCGCGGCGAGTTTTATCGGATTGCTCCGACGTTACGAATAGAGCGTCGTGTTCATGGTCACGGAGAAGTTTGCTCAAACGCGAGCAGACGAGAAGCGAGCAGACGTCTCCGTGACCATGAACAGGACGCTCTGTTCGAAATGTCGGAACAATCCAATAAAGTAACCGCATGAAGAGTTGGAAATTTTAAAAATGTTATCAGCTAAATCAGCTGTTAGCCTATCAATAATAAATAACCCAAGATTACAGTAATAATTATCTGTGAACTTGATCTAGAGACTCGTCAGCCTCGGCTGCCTGTCTAAAATAAAATAAATACTATTCAAATGTGTAAATGTTGACTGGAAGAAGTTATGTCTCAAAATAAGTCTGTCTTCTGGTCAACAGTAAAGTTTACCTATGTAGTTTATTTATTCCAACCTAGTCCTTCTTAACTTGTTTCAGGCCTGAGCGGCATAGGATTACAGGGGCTATGGACGCGCATGGAGCACCGCATTTCCACCAAACTGCCTTTCAAGATGAAGGAACAGTTCTGGACTGTTCTCACGTCACTTCATGGATTCATTATGTTCTACGAACTGCCGGAAGCAGCTCCTGAGGTCAACGTGCAGGATCGCTTCTCCTTCACTGATGAGACTGGAATGCTTTTAGAATCAGTAAGCATCACTAGCGGGATATGTTTGTGCCAGTCCTGTTGATTGATTTGGTATCACATCATAATCATCTCACTCTTCTGCTCATGAGAAACACTACGAATTTGGTGACATTTTTTTTGTATTAAGTTTTGAGGTGTCGTGGTATGGAACGACTATTTTAAAGAAAAAAAAAAGAAAAATTTAATTTTTTTTGTTCAGCTATATAGATACAAATTTGAGAAAAAAGTCAGCCCCCTCTTGAGCATAATTTTTAACCCTGCGTTACTCGCGTGCGTACTCAGACTCCGCACATTTACTATAATCGGAAAATCTTCTTTCGTTTTCACCTGACGGCCCTTAAACTGTAATACCTTCCTCCCGCAGGAGGGGCTTCCGCATAGTTTAATCAGTGGCAAATTGGCGAACCCCGGGAGTGGATGAGTGAGCCTTGCGGTAGTCTGTGTCCGTGCGCGTGCGTGCTTGGTAAGACTGCGGAGTATCTGTGTGTGCGTGTGTGTATGTGTATGTAAAAAAACCGGACCCACAAGATATCGGTGCCACAATGGCAAAATTTGTTAGTCTTTAGTATGTCGACTACATAAATTGAAAAATAAAGGGTTTTAGCAAAATTTATGTATTATCAAAGTTTGGTAGGTTTTTAGTCATAGATAACAGAACACTGAGCGTTCAGTGACACGCTTACTGCTGGAGTGAACGATGAAGAGTTCCACAGAACTTGAAATGTTAAGCTGCATGGTGATGTGGTTAGTTCCCATCGCCCTCTAAGCCGCTAAAATAATTATTAATTATGAGTGACGGGTGCGGGACTGAGGACTAGTTTTTTTTCTGTCTTTCTTAATGCTAGATTCCTTATAGTGCTGCTTCCCCAACTTTCGTGTTAAAGATCATTCTGTACACCGACTTCACAGGAAACATCTGTAATATTCAGACCTCTTGTAGTTCTGCTAAACAACACCAGCTGCCATCATCTACAATAAAATTTGAATGACTTGCCCTGCTTCCAGACAGAAGATCAAATCTACGAATGGGTTGAACTACGCTTTCAATGTCTTCACGGAACCTATCCGGGCTCATTGCCAGCGGAGGAGGGCGTCAAGCGAGGTTGGGACTAGTGAGCGGCCGCTCTATAGTTCTCCAGAGTGCATTATTTTTCGGCTCACTAGAAGCCCTCATCAGCTAGTCTGCGATAACTAGGATGCGGGAACCACCAGTCCCACTCTCAACCTCCCTTTCTCTCTATTTATTCATATTCTGTGTTGGCCATATCTATGGGCTCAACGCCCATCTTTGCAGACGTATATTCTCGAAGAGACCGTAGAACGACTTCGCTGGTAGTCCTCGTCCTCAAACTCCACGGCGAAAACATCACTCTTTAATTGTAATTCAATTAATGAATGCTGAAAAAACAATATTAATATGGTCCAAAAGTTTTACATTTTCAAAGACTAAACTCAAAATTTGCCCACATTCATTAGGTACTACAAACTAGAAAGGGTACATAATTAATAAAATGTAATTGTTTGCAGCCGGAGCCACTAGAAGGCCCCTACACGTACAGTCCCGTGCCCAATGAGCATGGCTCATGTCAACACTTCAATGAGCGAAGAGAGATTGCTTACCACATCATATCTGCCACGTCACTGGCAGAAGCGATGGAAAGGTGCGAATTTAATGAAATATATATTTCCACTCCTGTCTCAACTGCAGTCTTGTTTTGAAAAGTGTAGTTTTTTTTATTTGTCTATGTTAGGTATTCCGTGGTTCGGATTCCACGTAAAACTGTAGGTCCCTTCCCTCTACTTACATGGTGGTAGGGTTAAACCCGACCGGGTTGGTACCACCACACTGAATGAAAGTTGTTCGAAGAGGCTATGAAAAATAGTTCGTGTTTTACGTCCAGTTCAGTGTAGCCGGCGCGATTTGAGGGAAGCGCTGACATGGCACCTAACTAATTCACCAAGGTGTATTAGGCTGACATTACTGGTACCATAAAAAACTCAAACAAACATCAGGTGATGTAGCCATCCGGTCAGTTTCCATAAAAAAAAAGGTAGGTACCTTACGTAGGTACGCAGGGGTCATATCATAGAGCAAGCTAAAGCCCATAAGCCTGACGCTATAAATAAAAAAAAAATAATAATAATAAAATCCTAAACAGTAGCACAATATATAAAAAGACACTTCACATAATCTGTTATGAGAAGTTCTCCTTTGGTGAGGATGTCATTCAGAATTTACATTTATTATAAACCATCTGGATTTTAATCGAGCGAGGAAATGAGTAAAATATTCTGACTAGGAAAGTAAATATAAACGCGAGTCTCTGCCGTCGCGCGTTGCCGCCAGGCAAAAGGCCACCAGGTGCCAAAATTTTAAATGTTGATAAATAAAATGGAAATAATTTCTATTGATATATTTATTTCACATGGACAGCGTATGCCGAAGTCCAAAAAAAAACAAATTATAAGGCTATATGGGTCATACAAGAATTTCTGCAATTTTATATTCTATGGAAAAAAATTAAAATAATTTTAAAGTTCTTTAATTTTATTATTTTACTTTTATTAATGAGTTTGTTTACACAATGCAACTCTTTCAGGAGCAGCTCATATAATATATTCATTCACTCATTCATTTCATTAGTAATTATTACGCAAAAACAATGCTACCACAACGAAAAAAGACACGCTGCACTAAGGTCCATTACCACGCACGGCCCACCATACCAAAAACAATAAGCGCCAAATATTAATGGAAAAGCTCTTAAAATGAAACTTATCCTAAACGCTATGCGTGTCTATCTATTCATTATACTGCTATGGGCTGTTTTAGCTGCAGATTCTATGGAGCGCGCGAATAAGAATGAAATATATAAAGCCAGGTTAAAGAAGCAGGAGTAAGCAAGATAACTACTGTCCGCTCAGTGACCGATACATCGATTGATTGTCGACACTCTAAGGTTGTGCGTGCGAGTCTCTGCCGTCGCGCGTCGCCGCCAGGCATGCGCAGAGGCGCCAAAATTTTAAATGTTGACAAATAAAATTGAAATAATTTCTCCCATTTTCTACGCTTGTACCTAGGGCAAGCCGGGCTTTTTGGCTTTTATGAGAGGTCTGCTTCTTGGTACATGTCTCATCCAAGATGTGCATTATTAATTGTTGGGCTGTGCTCAGGGATCCCGTGGTTCAAACGCAAATAAATTTGTACAAAGCATCCCCTAATGGCTTTGAGAACGAACAAGGGAGATCAAACCAGGAATTTTTTTGTTTTTTTTTTTTGGTTTTTTATATGGGGAGAAAATTTTCGACTAACCCCTCCAGCCGAACTCCTACAGCATACTGTTTTTCTTAGAGTGGATGCCATGTAGGCCAGCTCAACCACTTAAAGTTAGAACGTGCCGTGTGCATTAGGCACATTCGTGGATACCATACTTATCTTTGCTGTAGGTTGATGATGCTGTAGTTTGATAGCACCGCAGTTATTTTTTATTTTATTTATTTTAAATAAACAGACAGTTATAAATATGTTAAAGTAACAGATACATAGTAAATTTATAAACCAGTAAAGTTTCCACAATTAGTAAAAATTATAAAGACTTTACTTAACACTAGTAATAAGTTACTATTGTTAACTATTATTGTTTATATAACAAAAATAATAGTTATATAAACAATAAATTAATATTCTATGTATATCAAAGAAAAAGGTAAACAATATATGTATTTTTTTATCTTTTAAATTTTGGACATCCAGGACAAATTAATTTGTTTGCACAAGGTTAAACATTGTTTCTTAAAAGTACCTAATGTTGTATTAAAAATATCTACACTTTGGAAAATGTCATTATATAATCTACAACTTCTGTTTATAAACCTATTTTCACTGTAATTACAATGGGTATAAAACAAAAGTGTCATTAGAACGATGTCGATAAAAGATGCTTGTTTTTGGAAATACATCTGTCTTCCGCTAAGAAGGAAAGTGCCACGAATTTATGAATTGTTTCTCAATTATTTCAGATGGGGTGACTGCCTCGCGCTGGTTGCGTCGGTGGATGAAAGGTGGCGTGCTCTGTCGCCGCACCAGTCACGCCACACCGCCGTGACTATGAACACACACCAGTACTGCCTTCTGGAGCTAGTCGGCAAAGCCAGGGAAAACGTAAGTGGGTCGCCGTGGTACCGACTCTGTGTGCCATTTATACAGAGTACTATGACTTTCCTTGCTCTGTGGAAAATAAAATAAATAAATAAATGTAGACTTTTCTGCTTAGCAGAAGGCGGACTTATTGCTGGAGGCAATCTCTTCCAGTCAACCTTATACACGACAACACTTTCGTATTGTTAGTGTATAGGTTTCCTCACAGTGTTTTCCTTCACCGGTCAAAATTTGTGTGCAATTTTACACTCAAATTTTGACGGAGATTTTAATATCGAACCCACAACCTCTCGAGTAAGAGGCGTGCGCTAACCAACTACGCTACTCCTCACGCAACCCATTACTCATTACAACCCGTTACATTACATTGGAACTTACCTACATTATTTCTAGTCATTGGAACTGCCTCCGAACAACTCGCCACTCGGCATCCTCACTCGCTGGCTCACATCCGTTTTTTCTCATCGCGTTTCTTCCATATGACGAGAACACTAGAGAGAATTTAATGGAATACAGAAAAAATCATGGAATCTTAATCAGAAAAATACGGAAAAAATATAAAGGAAAACGTCCGAACCGGGGTTTGAACCCGGGACCTTTGGCC
>WYDE02203392.1:0-10065 GCA_009867175.2 Adela reaumurella
CAAAGTCAGCTGCCAGCTGTTCGTAATAATGGAATATTTACGAAATATGACTGCCAATGTAAATAATTATGACTTTTTAATTTCGCGTGCGACCATGAATTTTGAATTGACTGTTTCGTCGGGATAACCAAAGGAGGGGTATATGGTGTTATATATATAGTTGGGGTGTATTTTATTTTGATTTATAATTAAAAATAAAAATAAAATAGGCTCTCGATCTTGTTTTTGAGTTCTTTATATATGTATATGTAAATTTCGGAAACTCGCTTCGATACTCTCGCCATTTTTCATCTGAAATATATCAAAATACTCTTAAAAGTTTGCAAATTTATTGAAGATTCCAAAAAAGGTAACACTCTCTATACCCTTTCTTATTAATTTAGCGAGAAATCTTGTGATAAACGCATGGGGGCAGTGATTCGATTTTCGAGCAAAAGTCTACTAAAGGTTAGCATGCTGTAAAAATATCCTAAGCAGAAAAATTAATGTGAAAAAGTTTTCATGAAAAAAAAAATTACGGGCGTGTAGTATTGCTAAACCACCACAATTTTTTTTTTTTAATAAAGAGTTCCCAAATTATTGGCCGATGAAAACTTGTCAATGTAAATGCATGAAAAATACTTTCTACGATAGAAGAAGATAGAAGGTCCTAACTATAAATTCACCCCGTTTTTGGATGAAACATGGTTTAATGTAAAAAAAAATATTGTTTATACTAAGTTTACATTCAGGAGCCGCCACGGCCATTTCAGATTTAACAATAGAACAAGAACGAGGAGAGTGAAAATCTCAGGTGGTCTGACGCAGGGTCGGGGAATAACAGATAGCACTCTCTCCACTTGGGTGAGGCCATCCCAAAATGCATAAAAATATGTAATGCGCTTGAATCATTCTGCGATGTGCGTGCATAGAGAGGTGAGCAGCATGTCGAACTAAGAGTCAGTAGTAAAAAAATAAATGGGGAAGACCTGAATAAATTTATCTAATGGCTAAAGATCCATCCCCCATTTTGCTAGAGACCAGAAACTGAACATGTGTGCTTATCATCGGGACTCATAGCTGACCCATCGGTTAACTGCCACGAAGCAGTTGAGGTCGGCAAAGAGTTGATGAAGCAAGTCGTAGGGCAATCATTCTTCAAACTGAAGTTCCACAGAAATGACCGAATCAAGAACTTAGCTGCGATGACGTCGTCTGTTACTGTTAGAGGTATGAAGGTGGCAAACAATCCTATCGACTTCTTCCATAGGCCTGTCTCAGTGATGGAGACAGAAGAAGATAAGAAAGAGGCATTCCAGCACGAGTTAGCGTCACAGCCACCTGCGGTTTACACAGACGGCGTGATGCGAAAAAACGTCAAGTCCCAGCTAATGCATGTGTTGGACAAGCTGTCACCCAGTGAGAAAACAGTTTCAACAAACACAGTTTACGTCTTGGATGGTGTATTTCTCTTACACACCGTTGTCTGGAGCCGCAACGCCACTTTTGATCAAATTCTCTGTCAGTATACCTCTTATGTTTTACTGAACTACGGAAAATGCACTGTTCTGTTCAATGGTTACAGTAGTATGCACTACTTATATAAATATGTTTTTTTCTGTTCTACGATAATCTTTTAACCTAAGGCAGAACAGGTGCAGGTGTTATTAGGGTATACTGTATAGATTTCTTCTTCAATTTTACTTTCGAGCGACTGGGAAGTATTGTGATCGTCCGAAATTGAAATTACGAGTTACGACTGATTTGAGGTTTATATCAATCAACGATAAAAAAAGGAAGTTAATTTTGTTTAAAATTCCCGCGGACGAGTTTAAACACTGCTTGTTTATTCAGAGATATATTTTTTAGTTTTGAAAATAAAAAAAATAAGGGTATCTGCCATACAAATATTTTGTATGAATTAAATTTTCTCCAAAACTGCTTCAAAAATTATGCTTATATTTTGTACATCTTCAACCTATCCCTAGTCTTATAGAACAGTATAATTATTTTTTTCCAGGAAAATTCAAATAAAGGTGGCTGCCATACAAACTTAGTCATTTATATGAAATTCTCCATACAACATTTATCTTAGAGTTTTTATATGAAGCGAGAAAGTCAGCGGGGTTTGCCCTAGATACTTTATTTCTTTCACCAAACTGCATTTTAGTTTCGTGTAAAAATGTGCTCCCGTCTACCTAAAGGTTTGATTAAAGATTTCGTCACCTTTCTCTCTACCGGATGAAAGATGAGGAAAACGAAATTGAGATCTGGCATCATTTTTGCAATTGCGACGGGAGCTTTAGCGTGTGCACCTGGATCCATTTAATGAGCGCTTTAAGTGTTAACAGAAGTTTCTATGCACTTTGGTAAAGAAGTGAGCTGGTATTAAGGGAATTCACAAAGTGTATTTACTGATTAGGTATAAGATCTAGTTTGTATATTTATTGCCAAAACAAAGATTTATCGAAAGCCTTTGCACAAATGACAACATTTAGTTTATGTAGAGGCCGGAGAAATCTTCCGAGCAAAATTGTACAATTACAGTAACACAATTAGTAATACAATTTCAAAAAAAATTTCAGACTATTTACGAAGGCCAAGAATTTGCAAACTGGAATTCTTTTACAACATATTTTCAAGAATATTTGACTGCTAACTTTCAAACAATTTTCAGATAAACCATTCTGTAAGTGCAAACCCAAAATAAAAAAAAATCATTAAGGACACATACAAAATACCTTATCACATTGGATATTACCTAGTTAATTTGTGTGTGCTCACAGCATTCAATATGAGTCTAAATGTAAAGGGTACAGACCACGTCAGAAAACTTTAAGTAAAGGTTGTACTGCATGTCTGTCTGTGAGATACCATAAAAGCACTAAAGTGTTTAAAATCGAGAAGTTTCAGGATAAGCACACAGATCTAAATGGCAAGGAAGTTCATGAACTAGGAAAAGATTCATTAAAATTTACTCCAATAACATTTCGCAGTGCAAACTTTAGGATTCCTCGTATAATAAATGATAGTGAAGGCAACGTAGTTATTGGAAGGAATAAAAATGAAAAAAGGAATTATATGAAAAAACAATACCTATGAACGTCCTTGAATTGCTTTCGAATTGTGTTTTCTTATCATCAGAAAATATCTCATTGATACTCCGTCTCTACTCAAGACAACCCCCGATCCAACAATGGCCTCCTCCACCCCTGGATCTGATCCCCCCTCTCTGGATGCCGACGACGATCCTCGGTTGGATTTGACCCCCGTAGGCCAAACGGAAATCCAGCGGGCAACATCAGAGGCGGCTCTTGTAAGACCTATGACAACTGCCAACAATGGCAAGCCCTCAACCTCCCGTGACCGAGAAGCCGTGGCCTTCAACGTCAAAACTCTGGGACCTCCGCTCTCATCATTCCTGCTATCACTCTCCTGCTATCACGCAAGGGTCAGTCAACAGGAGAAAGTATCTACTTTTCACTCGGGCAAAAATTAGACATAGCCGACTCCCCGTTGACACGAAATATGGTTGACGAGTGAGACAAAATCTCTGGAGTTAACCGAACCGAGGTTGTGCGACTTGCAAGAGCCAACTACTTCAATCTTGCTAGGTACTTAAGCGAGGAGTGACAACTGGTGAGGCCTTTCATGAGGAAGTCTGCCTTGGAGTCCTCAAAGGCCTTCGAGATTCAGATAGAATCCCTATTCACGGTCTTTGCACATCTCAGGTCCATTAACCACCAGACCCTTTTGCAGAACTTGTCGTCCATCGCGGATCATAATTCGACGATCCTAAAACAACAAGTTGCTCAGAATCGAGCCCACGAATCCGATGTTCAAGATCTCGCCCGCCAAATTAATAGATTAACACAAGAGACCTCGGCCGCTTCTGAGTTCATAGGGGCACAAATGTTGTCCCTACGAACTCTAAACATCCCTAAATCGTCGCATCCCTCCGAATATTCGGAAATTCCTTCTGGTTCAATGCAGCCCAAAACAAGATTAGAGTTTGGGATCTGGGGGTGAATGAGAATTATATGGGGACGGTAAGGCTCTATCCTACAAGAGAGCTGATGTTCACCCCAACGGATCATGGATACTTCCTCACTCCATATTGCGGGCCCCCATTTAACTCAACCGGGGTGTTGGCGATACTCAACTTCAAATTACGCAAGATCCGCGAGTTCTCCCAAACCCGTCCCAACTTCATCAGCGACTACGCTGCGGTATCCGACCCTAAGGTGAGACAAACGATGTTGCTCGACATGAGAGCATTCTGCTCAAGCGGGGGGCCACAATGGACCTTTAAGGGTCCCTTGCAGACTGGCTATCAATAGACACGGACACCACGTCCAGAGGACCTCCCTACCTCTCCCACGACTCCCGGCCCATCGGCTGCACTCGAATCAGATATGCAATTCGACATACATCCATCCATGATATGGGAGCCCTCTTGCCTTAATTGATTTCTGACTTTACAAAATACCTCATTAGACAAGGTAGAATTTAATTATTATAAGACAAATCTGTCCGGTAAGAGGAAGATCCAATCTCAGGGGAGATCCGACTTATCAGAAAGCATCATTCTCTCGACATCGATAGTGGAAGGAGACATTAGTTCTCTCCACGAATTGAAAAATGTCATATGGATACCTCCAAAGGTGCTCTAATCATTGGTTCCTTCATCACTGTGAAATCATTGTTGACAACACTCCAGAGATTTATCCTGGGTGGCAAGGAATAAAAATAACACAAATTCTATGGCAAAAACTTATCAATGTGTAGATATTGGTATGATTGTGGAAAAGTATGTAAGTAAGAATGACAGTAGTATATGTGACATTTAATGGCTCGTTAATTGGGCTCGTTAATGGAAGCACAGCGCTATTGGTATGATTGTGGAAAAGTATGTAAGTAAGTATGACAGTAGTATATGTGACAGTAGTAGGGTGAAATAAGCTTAATAATCAATGTATGGAACGAACACACAATCAAAGGATTCACCCGGACGACAAATGGCCGCGAGACGCTCATATAAAATGAGGCTCTTTTTTTCCAAAACGCCTTCTCCAGTGCACATAGAATAGAGAGCTGTAATTCGCAGGGACCCGAGAGCACATAGAACAAAGCAGACATTTTTTTTCCCGCCTTCGCTTCCAAAGCCGCTCAACGACGATAATACATTGACATGGAAACTTTTCGACTTGCAGGTCCCGGAGAGTACCAGGATCTATGGGGGAAGTGTCGGGGTCGGTCAGGAATAGACGAGAAAATTCCGACCTTGACCCCTTTCAAGGTGACCTTCAAAAGTTAGCGTCGCTATCTCGGAAAGTAAAAGAGCAAAAAAATCATACACGACGGCGAACCCCCTTTATTTTTTGTCCTCTTTCTAAAAAAAAAATAAAAAAAAAATTGTTGGTACAAAAAATCATTTTTTTTGGTCTATTCTACCCCCTCCACTCCCGAAGTTGTTTTGAGAGATCCGCAATAGGTGGCGAAAAAGTAAAAACGCCATCCGACAGATATCCGACAGTCCACAGATATCCAAAGAATTGTGCTAGGTCCAAAAAAAGGTCAAGGTCAAAGGTCAAGTTGAAAAAAAATTATTTTTCATTCGTGTTAATCTAGAAAAAAACGAAAACGGGGAAGCACTGACATGGCACCTAGTTCACCCGGTGTTATGGGCTCACATCACGGACGTTGTAGGTGAGGTAGCCAAACCGTGTCAGTGTCAATAAAAAACAAAATAAAAAAATCATCAAATCATCTCCTGAAGATACGATCATGCTCAGGTACGGGCACGGAATACGCTGCATATGACGTGTAAGAAAGAATGAATGAGTCTGTGAACAGTTTAGAAGTAAAAATACCTGCTTAATTTATTTTTTCTATCTTACATATATTATGTATACAGAGAACGTTAGAAAGAAAACAAATAAATAATATTTTTATAAAATATAATGAAATTTTTTTAATGAAACAAATATAGCAAGAACTTACAAACATATTTAAAAGATTAGAAAGCGTAATAATACCCCCTCGCTTATGAATTGGCGTTACTTGTACATATTTCATTATTATAAATATTTAAAACTTGTTTCTTCTTGGAATCAACCCAATAAAAATTATATAATTATCATTGATTTCCACAGTCAAGATCGAGATATCACTTTATATATACATTAAATGCTGCAAGAATACAAAAATTCGCAAAGTGATTGTAAGTATATATTGGGGAACTTCTGACTTGAGCAAACAAGCTAAAATTATTAGATAACTTTCCATAATACTACTATATTGTTACACGCTCTCCTATCAAAACGAAGGCACGACAGGATTCAATACAATGTTTGTTGTGTTCTATAATAGGATCCTGTAGAAAAAGATTTGGCAAAAGTGACTGTAATGGAAATCGCTTGGTGTCTATCTGTCCTCTGGAAGTCACAGAATTTTGTGAAGTGCACTTTCTTATCACATCCAAAAATCACATGCGTTTTAAATATTATGGAAATGTGCCGAATCATAAGCATTGTGATTGATATACAGGAACTCCCATAACGAAATTTTAAACATTTATTTAATTTTTAAAATAATCATGATAACTTTTGCGCGCATACACGGACGATGCAGCATCCGCAAACTCCACGAAAATAATAAGCGGTAAATGAATGTACTCTAATGCCACTGAGCGGCAACGTCGCGCGTCGTCCACGGTTCTGACGAACGGCAACTTCGCGGCAGTGGACGCAAGATAATCCGTAATTTGTTCTAAAGTTCTATACGCTACAACCTGGAAGAGAAAATACATCCGGTCAGTAGACGCGAGAGGACATCTGATTTGTACAAAAATATACACCAAAAAAATATACATCGACGCAGCGCCTCTAGCGGTCAATCGGCGAACTGTATTATGCTAGTCCAGACAATCTGGAAGTAAAATTACGTCATCACGATTTTTTTATTATAGGCACTTAATAGTTATGGAACGGTGTAAATTTCGTGAGAAAATAAACTTGCGTCCGTATATCAGACGCGGTGAGTCGGTGGACGCAGTATTACTATGAGATTTTTAGGGCGGGGACTCCGGAAGTATAGCAGGTTATATATATATATATAAATATATACCCTATGACACTTCTGTAATTAAGACGAATGCAACGACACCTATACCAATTTAATACCCTATGTAGTTTTTTTTCACATTTTTTTTATTCTCTTTTTTTGGTGTCCCTATATTTAAAAATAGTATACCCTATGTCACTCCTGCAATTAAGACGAATCCAATGACACCTCGTATGTAAATCCGTCAATCCGTCGTATGTAATCGTCAATATCCGTCAATCCGTTTAGGCTACAGGGCGTGAGTGCGTGACAAAGAAATGGACATACATACATACACTCGAAAAACATTACCCTCTTTCGGCAGTCGGGTAAAAATTCTGACTTGACGCAGTGCTGCCAATATGCGTGTATTTTACACGCTTTTCGGGTAAATATTAATAAAGGGGGTAGAAAGAGGGTAAAATAAAAATCGGGCCCTGCCTGCTTCAACAACTTTTTTAAAAGAAACGGTGTCACAAATAAAATAACGATTCCGATTTGAAGACACTCTGTTCGTTGCCATCTCATTCGTAGATATCGTAGAAGCGCATGAAATGCGTATCTATTCATTCACTTATTCATGATATTAAACGGTTACCCATACTGAGGAATTTCGTTGAAATGCAAGACCTTGATAATGAGTGGAGATCAATGACTTTTAGACCATGCTACGATTGGGTGCAACCCTCGATGTTGCCTAGTACTGAGGAAAACTTTTCGACCTAAATGATAGCGTCGGAAATGTGCGGTTCCAAAATCTAAACCATTGTGATTATGTTAATTCTAGTCTTGTTTTTTTCAAACGCATCCGTAGAGCGCGTACTTAGCGAACTAAGGCGGTGCACAAGTGACCACCGAAATGCCTTAAAAACTGATACGCTCGTCGCTCTTCTAGCATCTAAACAAGATGTAACAGGACTAGGTTGCTTAAAGTTTGAACCCATCAGTAAAATGTTAAAAGCGTCGATTTGGAAAAAAAAAGATGTATAGGTACTTACTTACTTTATATATTAAAAAACGTCGAATGAAAAAAAATACTACTTTCTTTCTATTCAGAAAAGGGGGAAAATATCTTGAAAACGGGTATTTTGATTACCGTTGCGGGGATTCTTAATTTGTAGGTTGGAAGCACTGCTTTGACCTTCATTTGTAACATTGAATTAAATTTTAAAACTGAATTTGAAAAGTAACGTCGGAATCAACCAGGCCCACCATTAATTATGTTAAACTACCCACATTGCGGTAGCATACGTGTTACATTCTTTGATTGCGGTCATTCGTTTGCTACGCGTGGCAGCATACACTTCAGCTATACGAATACCTTCCAAATAATAAATTCCTTCCAACATGAATCCCGCGGCCGCGTGAGTACATTCATAACGAATACATGAATTTTATTACGTTTTACATATGTTTGCATGATCTCTCAGTCCTCCGATCAAGGTCCAGGACCATTGCAGGACACTGGAGTAGACAGTCGCTCTGTATCCTTTTAGAGTATCCAGAAATTTTGTGTTCATTTTGTAAAATATTGTATAGAAAATGATTTATTTTGTTCTAATACAGTTTCTTTGTAAAAGCTGAAACAAAGTTGTCTGCTGCAGCGTCACAGCTGAGCAGACGTTGAAGGTTTAGCGGCAAACGTTACGTCAAAATATTGTGTTCATTTTGTGTTTCTTTGTGCAAGAAAACTACATTTTGTATGGCCTTACTTTTCATGAAAATGCCAAAAAACTTTTCAACTGTAGCGTGACATTGGAGTAGATAATCAAAATTCAGTACCCGAAATGTTGTAAACATTTTGTTTATTTGTGTGTAGGAAAAATAAAATTATGTTTAAGTATATTTTCCTAGTTATTGGAAAAATAAATACTAGAACCTTGTCACTCTCACTCAGGCGTTGAAAAAACATTCATAGCCGTTAGGGCTTCGCACATCTGCGACTGCGCCAAAGTTCTACGAGCAAAAAGTAACTCTAGTACCTATCTGAACCGTGTTGAAGCGTTTTCAACCTTATTTTCTATAAAATAAAGGTTCCGGTTAAGGGCAATGTCCATGACATGGAATAAAAGAGAGATACTTAATTGAAACTTATGGACCATAATTTGTCTTGTGAAACTAAATAGGGTGTATGCTATGTCTATGATAGGGTTTTTGTGTAATATGTACCTATAGGTATAGGTATATGCTGCGTCCTACATGGGCCTTTTTACATATGACTCTGCGTCCGACTCACTTATTGCGTCCGATATGCGGACGCAGGATTGACAGCCCTCAAAAATTGCCAGTAGAGGTCTATTGGTTAGTAGAACCACTTGGAAAAAAATTTGCATGGAAGCAAAAGTATCGCCAGAATTAATTTTCTGTATTTTTTTTCTTCCACAAATTCCCGCCACCTTTGGTATACGTTATACCGTATATGCCAAGTTATTTTCGATTTAGATTACCGATTATATTGCGTCCCCACATTTCGTGCGACTAGGGTTCCTGCTCGAGAATTTTTAAACTCGAGAAGACTCGAGAAATTCGCCTTGGTTCGAGATGAGAAAATAATAAAATAGGCACGGTATTATTTTCTCAATTCAAAGTATTCGAAGTAGGTTTTTCCACGTAAAATCGTCCGCGCGCTCACTACTCGCTTCTCGCTTTACTCTCACACACACCCTCTCGTTCTTTACTATGTGATAAATTCCTTCCTAATTCTTATTAGTATTGAAAACATTGAGATTTGATTATTTATTACATTGTGTGTGTTAGAAGACTTTTATGTTCTGTTCCTTTTTAGTTGGTGCAATAAAAATACGTTGATTTCGTAAATGTTTAGAGTTTTTATTCTTTAACTTTTAAATCCTCTGGTAGCATTTTTGGTAATATATTACCAAAGTCGCGATCAGTGTCGTAGCACTTTTGTCAATATATTGCCAATTTGAAAAAATCTAAAAAATCACTAAAATTTCGTAAATATGGCATCCCTATCGGCCA
>WYDE02203403.1:0-10065 GCA_009867175.2 Adela reaumurella
GATTTTTTTCTTTTATTTTTAAGACCTAGTAGTTAGTCTCCTGTTTTCAAAAGTTACTTTTTACTGTTAAGAGTCTATTTTTAAGCATTTTATTTCAGATACTTTTCAATGAAAAATCTTGCATATTCAGTTTTAATATTTCAGTATAAATAAAAAAACTTTGGTGAAATTTAAAAAAATAAGAGTACTAGCTGCTGGTTACAGGATGGTGTGGCCGAAAAAATTGTCTGGATATCTTTAAAAATGGGGGTGGGAAAAGATTCCTCTTTTAATTTCGACCCATAAGGTCGAAATTAATTGCAGTTATGACGTAACACTGACATGTAGACCCTTAACAGCATATTATGTAGTATTTTTGACCAATTTTTTTTTTAGTATTTTTTGTTTTATAGTGGTTAGGCGTTTCACTCCAGTCGTGCTTGCAGCATTGATGGAGCTGAAAACAGCGCGTGGTTGAGCACCACGCCGACTCATCAAGTGCTTATTGGCCCTCCTCTTGAAGGCCCCAACGTAATGGGAAATGAAGATGTCCGCAGAGAGTTTAATTCCACATCTAGGACGTGCGTATTAGGTATGAGTAAAGTAAGGTAAAGTAGCAGGTAAAAATTTGGGAGTCCTCAACAAGGCTAAGCGGTACTTCAACAACGCCTTCAACTTTATAAGGCCCAAGTGGGGTCATGCATGGAGTACTGCAGTCACCTGTGAAACGGCTTAGCACAATGCCACCTTTAGTCGGTAGATGCAATAGAGTGGCGAGCTAAGCGTGTAGTAGGAGATACCGAACAAACTTGCAAGCTACACTCCGCCATCGAAGAGAATTATCTTTTCT
Source organism: Adela reaumurella (assembly GCA_009867175.2). Taxonomy (NCBI): domain Eukaryota; kingdom Metazoa; phylum Arthropoda; class Insecta; order Lepidoptera; family Adelidae; genus Adela; species Adela reaumurella. Next base: position 830 of record WYDE02203403.1, read on the forward strand.
TAAGCTGTTCCATGGAGATTGTGCATACTCGCTTCACCCCTTAATTCCCGCTTATCCTTTCTACCATCAATCAACCCGTCGGAGGGATCGTCTCCATCCATTTGTTGTCGATATGCCGAATTTCCGAACCAAGCGGTTCAAGAACTCATTTCTGATAAGCATGTCCAAAATGTGGAATCAACTCCCTGCGGAGATCCTCTTCAGTTCCCCTAAAGTTGGAGCCTTCAAGAGTAGGGTCAACAAGCACCTTCTGAGTCGGCGTGGTGCTACATCACGCGCTGTCTTAGACTCCGTTGATGCTGCAAGCAGGACTGGAGTCATACGCGAACCGACTATAAGATAAAAAATGAAATAAAAAACACTTGGTTTGATATTTCGGCATGCCGACAAATTAATGGTGACTACCCCTCCGACGGATGGATCAATGATAAAAAGAAATTGGTAATGGTTTCAAAATAAAAAAAAAACAATTATGATGAAAATTTATCAATTGTTTCAGAGCCACATATCTGAGAATATTGAAGAGGTGCAGTGCATCCTGGATGTGTTCAAGGATGCCAAGTCTTATGCGGATGTGTACGACCAACACGGCTTACTTACAGACAAGGTATCTGATCCTTCCTACATTTAAGTTTATACTGTTTTTTATTTATCATCCATAGGCAGTACACTGCACTTAGATTTGTCATACATATTTTATATTCCGCCAGTTCAATTATCTCAGCAAAGAAGAAATCATAAGATGAAAAATTTTCATCATCCTCTTAGTCTACTTTACAAAAATGTTTGCCACTACCTAAACACGCATATGCTATCACCTACCATCTCTCATTGCTCCAAAGACAGAACACTGCCCAATTCATGACAGATGCAATAATCACAAATTGTCAGATTTTTTTTATATTTAATAATAAGCCCACCGAAGACTTAGGGACTCCAACCTCTTTGCCACTTGAAGCAGGCCAGTCTCCACAAACGGTACCCGTTCACGAGCATAACACCTGGGCCAGCCATTGCCTCACTCAACAAAGTTATAGGGTGAGAGAGGACTTGGACCAAGTGTCACCGTAAGCAAGCATATTGGATAGATTCTACACAAAAAATAATTGTGCAACGGGAACAACGAAATTGTTAAATGTTCAATATACTAAATGCTTGTGTTACATTTTTTTTTTCGATTCAGTCGTTAGCTATTTACTTACAATGTTTATATTCTAAGTAACGCTGCAGTCGATGCACCAGATAAATTAACTTAGAAAAATACAAAGAAAAATATCTGTTCAACGTGTTGAACACTTCGGACACCAGATGCACCAGATAAATTAACTTAGAAAAATACAAAGAAAAATATCTGGGGGTCTACCGTGCTATTATCACATGAGCGAGTGAAGAGACATCGCCACGATTTCAACCAAACAGACTAGCCGTGTCGAGTGATCTCGAGTGCGTTAAGGCATACAATTGGCTGAAAATCTTCACTCACTCGAGTGATATTACGCCGGTAGTAGGCAGTTCAACGTGTTGAACACTTCGGACACCGGATACACCAAATAATTAACTTAGAAAAATACAAAGAAAAATATCTGTTCAACGTTATGAACACTTTGGACAACGTTGAACAGATATTTTTCTTTGTATTTTTCTAAGTTATCTGGTGCATCGACTGCAGTGTTACTTCAAAATATAAACATTGAAACTAAATGCTTGTTGTTGAGTTTATCTTGTTGAATAGACTATTACACTCACATTTATTTATGTTCATGAGTGATTAGATTATGTTGGAATCTATTTACCTAAATAATTTTTTTTGAATCCTCCAAATATATCAAGAACTTACAGAGATATTTACAATCAAAGTTTGAAATACCATTAATGTTTGCGAAACGACTGGTCGAGAAGTCCGCCGCCGTCACTTTTTTGAGAGGTAGCATAATTTTAGAATCAGCCTTTTCATGTGATACACCACACGAATTCAGTAAAAAAAAATTCTATATAAAATTCCATACTGTGAACGCAGGCACGTCACTGGCCTGAGGTCAGTGACGTCACTCTGACTGCGCCGCGTACAGGCGGCGCGCGGCTGATGCAGACAGCAGGTTACACACATGTCGCATACGCACGGCTTACTCGACAGCAGGATGAGTTACGCGCATTAAATTGCTCTAACTTCGTTAATTCTTATCGTATAACAATAAAACTTTTACCAAAATTTAAGTTATGAAGAATTTTATCCAAATAAATATTGTTAAAATAGTCTATTGTCTCGGCAGTGTATAATGGCGCACGCGGTGCACCTGAGCTCCGATGAGATGCGTACGCTGGGAGCGCGCGGGGTGTCCATAGCACACTGTCCCGCATCCAACACGCGGCTCGCGTCCGGACTCTGTCCGCTGAGGCAGCTGCTGCAGCACGGCCTCACTGTCGGCCTCGGAACAGGTACTGTGAATCTACCGGGTTAACATCACATGCGGTCCAAAAATTATCGCACAGGAAACGCACTTGAAAAGGATCGTAATTAGGGGTAAATTATCGTCCGACGAACCAAATGATGATTTTTTGACACAAAAATACATTAAGGCATATTCCTAGTCTGTCGTATATTATTATAATACTTTGTTATGTGAATGCTGGTTAAAAATGTTTTTAATTATTCTGAATCACTATTATCAATCACATGAATATTTTACAATAAAAATGTCAATCTTACTCACTTTGCACAGATTTTTAAAACCTAACACCCTTACCATAGACAAAGAGCAGGAACCATTTTTACAACGCGTTACTTTAAAATATAAAAATTGTAAGTAAATCGCCAACGACTGAATTGTAAAAAATCTAACACAATTAAAGAGCAGGAACATCGATGAGTTGGGATTTCCCAAAAATATAAACCTTTGTAGGTATAAAATGCTCACTTTAATATGGCTCGTCCTTGCCAATGTCGCCATATAAAAATAGTGCAGAAATTTTAAGTGATCATGCTATAAATATTTTTTATGGGTCTGGATGCTGGGTTAGTGTTGCCAACTCGATATTTTATTTTTTGACTGAATACCAAACATAATTTTACCGGTCTAAATAGGATCGTATTTTAGCATACGATCCAAGAAAGAGGATGGTATATCGTACGACCAGTGAAATTATAGCACAAATACTATAGGTAATTATTGTACGAAATCCAACCCTGGTGAAGAGGTTTAAACCAATCTAAAGTGTTAATGTACTCGACACGGCCAGTCTGATTGGTTGAAATTGTTGTGGGGTCTCTAAACTCATTCATGTGATGTTAACCCGGTAGTAAGGCTGGTTAGGAGCTGTGGATCTTAACTTGAATGTAGCCATCACATTAGTCAGGTCAACCATTAAATGCCTGTGCGCGTTTTAGATGTTATTTTTCATAACGTTTTGGTTTGCGGTAAAATCTGTGTTCAAAATTACAATGGAATGTGGAGGAAAACACGGTGAGGATGCCTATACATACACTAACAATACAATGTGTTGTAGTGCATAAAGGCTGACTGGAAGAGATTGCCTCTGGTTACAAGTCCGCCTATCATATTGCAGATGTCTCCGGTGGAGACAGCGCTTCGATCCTGGATGCCGTCCGCCGCTGCATGGACGTCTCCGCGCACAGACAGATGCAGGGAGAGAGCGGCGCCGCCGTCTCCTGGAAAGAAGCTCTTTACATGGCCACCCTTGGCGGCGCTAGAGGTAAAGCATCCCATACATTCTATACTGGCTTCTTCTATCAAGTCGTCTAGAGCTTTCAAAATCCAAAATGTTTATTCATGTTTAATATATATACATCACATACGTCACGCCTATTTCCCAGTGGGGTAGGCAGAGACAACGGTTCTCCACATGCCACGATCCTGACACACCTTTGCCGCTTCTTGTACTCTCATAATATTCTTCATACAAGCACCAGCACTCAAATTTTTAAAAGTCTGGGATTCAATGGGTTAACCAATAGCCCTCTATCACTGTCTCCCTTTACGGAGACAAGCCACGCTGCCACGAGCTATCCCCACTACGAGGTTGCTATCGCTTCCATACTGGGAGACAGTGATAGAGGGCTACGGTTTAGACATAATTTAACACAGTAATAAATTTTTGTTTCCATGAGTTGGTTCTATTTATTTAATTCAGACCATTTCAATTTCTTTTTATTGAGCTGCTCCTTGTTCATCAAGATTCTGTAAATACAAAATTTTATTTTAATAATTTTTTTTCATGTTTGAAGCGATGTATGTATGTACATTGGATGAAGCATAGGATGTGTGTCAGGAGCGTGTCAAATGATGCTCAATTGTCTCTGTCTACCCCTCCGGGAAAGAGGCGTGATGGTATATGATATGATAATTTTAGTATAATACTGAAGGTTCCAGGGAATATTATGTTATGTTACATGCATCAGTGCTGGTCCGTAAGGGTGTTTTTATTATTAATGTGTATGTAGTATACACTAGCAGCTTTAAACTGATGCATGTATTTTATACGTGGAGTGCACTTTATTCTAACATATTTTTTTTTATTTCACTTTCTTTTAATTTTTTTTATTATTTGTTTTTATTTTTTTTTCATCATAAGGTGTTCGTTCAACTGGTTTTTAAAACCGTTAACCGAGATCTCACTTATCACTTCCTGAGGCAATTTATTCCAGGAGTCCAACACTCGGTTGGCTAGAAATTATTTCCTTTGCTTTGAATTAAAACTAGTTTGGTTGAGTTTTAGCGAATGACCACGAAGTTGGATATTAGTGTTCATCGTGTACAACGATTTAAGTTTGGACACATCATAGTAAGTATTTAGAATTTTAAAAGTCTTGATAAGATGTCCCCTTTCTCTTCTTTCTTCGAGTGTGGTCAGGCCGAACACTTCCAGTCAATCTTACGTTAACTGCTGGACGTACGCGTCTCCACATTCCTCCAACTTCACGTGAACCATTCTTGTCTGCCCCGACAGATTATGTCACCATCCCACCAGTGAAATTCTGTGTTCTAATCCACGGCATCAGTGTGTAAGAACCTCTAGCAGTTTTATTATTTCCAGCGCTACGCCTCGATCACAAAATTGGTGACTTCACAGTAGGCAAGGACTTTGATGCTCTGCTGGTGGACGTTTACAAGTTGGGTGGACCAATAGACAATTACAGATGCGCGGCCACAGAGCAAAGTGACCCAGACTACCTGGACAGTTTGCTGCAGAGATTTGTGTACCTGGCCGACGACAGAAATATTGAAAAAGTTTTCATCCAGGGCAGAGATGTAACCCAAAAAAATGTTAGCTGTCCTGAATGATGAATTTTTATATTGAATGATTTAAGTTCATACATAACATTAAGAGGTTTAACCTTTAAGCAGGGTGTATTCTGCCTAATGTTATTTTGAACCACATATCATCATCAGCGTTTAACCGTCAACTCCTGGTCATACGCCTCTCCAGTTTTCCAACCTTCCCGTCACTCGAAATCACGAAATACAAATCCATCGTTTGCCCGCGACTTACCCAATGTCGTAAATATAGTAGATATATTTGAGTAAAATTGTTCCAGATATCTATACCATGCGTGGAGTATGTGATATGAAGGAACATAACGTCAAATACTTTTTTTACATTATTTTACAAAAAAAAGAATTATTATGATCCAGTGATAAAATCACGGTGTCTATAAATTGCGATGAAATAATAATAAAAGACAGAAATAGGTTCAAATAAAGTGTATTTCTCCTTTATAATCTTTAATTGCAGTTCCTTTATATTAAGTGATATAATGTGCTGATAGTCTTGTAAATAAATTAGGAAATATTTACAACGCATAAATAAAATCACTTCAACTTGTTACATACGACTTTTATTTCATAGCCGGAGTTAGCTGGCCACGTTTTGCATTTTTTACACCCCACTAATTGCCAAATGTTACGTAAGTCTTGTTACATAGACGTATGTTACATAAGTCGTATGTTACATAAGTCGTATGTTACATAAGACGTATGTTACATAAGATGTATGTTACATAAGTCGTATGTTACATAATTCGTATGTTACATTAGTCGCATGTTACATAAGTTGTATATGTAAAATAAGTCAACTTAAACCCAAATGTGGTAAAGAAAAAAAATTCATTAATTTATAAATTTCGCAGTCACTTTTTTTCACCATCGTGTTATGCGTTTTTCCAAAATTAATCTGAATTAATAGTTTGAGTATATAACGTCACATATACAATATTAGAAATTATCGCAATATGCATAAACTTTGTTTTTTTAATTTTTTAACATTGTCTTCAGATTTCTCAGAATCGCCCAAAAAAATAGTTAAACTCCTAACTAAAACTAAATATAAATCGGTGGAATGGTGAAATATAACACATTTTTAAATACTTTGTTCATCCATAATACATTTAATAACATTGCTTGAGGCGCGTAGGACAGCCACCTTTATCTGTTTGAAAATGTAGCCCAAACTAACTAGACCAGTCTAAGGGCTGGAAACTAATGCTAAATATAAAACGATGCGTTGGCTTTCATATTCTTTTTGTTCTAAAATATTCTAATTTCCTATACAAACGTTAAATGTTTTGATCTTTCTTCCCCGTGAACTTTATATATTATATGGAAAGTCTTCCAGGTTCGAAAATAATAAAAAAATCAACCTTCGGTTTACTGTATTTTTATTTTGTTTTTTTTTAAAGACAACTAGCATGGGTGGCTGTGTCCTTAACTTCAAAAGAAGATCGCACACAGCCAATAACACCACTCCTCACGAAACCGCGCTCAGCGAACCGCCATGCCAGCTATAAGGCGGATGAAAAGGTCGTTGTCCAATTTATTAACACGCCTTCCATATTTTCGCCGTACGACATAGGAACGATTTCGATATTTAGCAGTAGTTTCCAGCTCTTAGACTGTTCTAGTTACACATGGCTACATTTTTAACCACTCACATTTAGCTTTCCTACGCGCCTTGTTGAATAAAAGTCAGCTTCCGCTTATACTTTGGATGCTCATGTTGTGACCAAAATAGTAAAGAAGAGATTAAATTACGGTGTACCAAATTAGAAGTTTTCAAAACTTCCCTGAGCTCAGTTCAGTATAAATAAAGATAATTATACCTTGTCAAATTTAGGATGATAATTTTGACAGATCACGCCTATGAAGTGCGGTATTTTTTTCCCGTACAATGTGCTACAGATAATGTCGTACTTCATTGATGGGTACCGCCCACTTATCGTAGTGATGTAACTATCGATTCAAGTTCTATGAGAATAATAATCGTAAATCGAATACGATTCAGTGACGATTATACATCAGAAGGGATTTCTCCCAAGAGTTTCAGGATGTCTCGAACATAATTCTTTGCTAACTGAATGTTTTAAAGATGCAAGAAAGAATGAGGGACAAATAACTGCCACTTGGTTGGACTTTGAGAATGCCTTCGGCGCGGTGCGCCATGAGCTGCTAATAAAAGCGTTAGAGTGGTATAACGTCCCACCTCTTTTCACTTTATTCTACACTTTCCATATTCTAAATTGTATTCTAAAATTCTAAACTTTTCACTTTTTTTATTTTTATTTATTAACTCCAAAAACTACTTACCCCTTAAATTGTTTAAGTAATTAGACGGAATAAAAAAGTATTTTTTTTCTGTAAAATTTAGCATTCATGAAGTGAAACACATTTTTTTGTTTTAGATTTTTTTAGTATATCTACACTGTCGGTAATGCTCGGCTCGAAAGAAATGAGTCGAAACCTTCCGCGATCAAAGAATCTAGGAAAGAATGCTTTCCATACAAAGTTAAAATATTGTTAGAAAATTATACAATTTTACAACAAAGAACGTGCGATCGATAAACAAATAATAGTAGGTATTGTATTTTGCAGTAAGTAATTTCAGGCCGAATTGTCTATTTTTAGGTACATTTTCGAACGACCAAAGGTCACATCGATTTGAAAATTTCAATTTCACCCACGAAGCGATCGAGGATAGAGTTAGAAGGTCGAGTTTTTCATGCGCCGGCACGGACTTGAAAATCCAATCCGCGGGTAATTTTATTCAGTAATTACAGGTCAAATTTGCATATCCTACAAAAGCGGCCCAAATGGGATGCTGAATTCTTAGAGAGAGAATCAATAAAGCGCCGACAAAGTTCACGATGTACATTCACAAAGTTGTATTGGAAGGGAATTTTTAATTTTCCCTTTGAAGAACGGATGCTCTGGTGGAAACATAGCTATTTCGTCTGGTATTTTGTAGAGTTCCTTTGCGAGATGAGAATATAAGTAAAAATTTATATTTAAAATATTTATATTTATTTTTATTTAGGTAATTTATGCGCAGTCCCCGTAAATTTTCCACTGCCTGTTGGAGTCTTCGCGCTGTATCTTTGCGTTAGCATGCCGTGCGGCATTTGATATGTTCCCAATAAGAAAATTGTTGAAGAGATTTTTTGGAAATATTATTATGAATCAAACATAAAATTGTATACTTTATGGTGGTTTGGTCACCTCGTTAGAACTGAGCCATTTAAGTGTACTGGTGGCACCATCTATTTACTCGAGTGATACTCAGTCACGAACATTATTTCCTGTATGCGTTTAATAATTTAATTATTTAATCAATTTAATCAATGTGTAATCATAATTAATACGTTTGCGGGTTCTCGAGTGTGTGATAACTGAGAATTTGCTGATGTTAAATTCCATGATGTTTCACCCCATTCTTGTACACTGTCGATTTCGTTTTATAACTCACACAACATAACTCAACTTACTTAAAGTCAAAGATAACATTTCAGAATTAATTCCCATGGATAAAACCACACTGCTCATATGTTAATATAGAGCCAAAAATACAATAAGTCACTTACCGGCATAGGAGAAGAGCGGGTGATCATCCGAATGGTTGTGAAACTTGGACCACATGCAGAGAGTGAACTCCTTCATATCCGGCAGATCCTTCTGATACTCCACGTACTGGTAGATGAGTTCCTGGTTCATAGACACCTTGTAGACGCTGCAGACGTCGTCATCAGGAGTAGGCACGTGGTAGAGGCTCGTCAGCTTGGTCCCGCTGGAGAAGACGCTCGAACTCCCTCGGTTTACGATCTTAGGCAGCTGGCTGCGGGAACATAGAAAAAGTTTCCTTAATTTCGCCTTATCATTGAAATTGTGTATTCGTTTGTGACATACTGTTTGCCAGTAGGGCCAGATAACGTACTGATAACATAAAAAAGG
>WYDE02203414.1:0-10064 GCA_009867175.2 Adela reaumurella
CAACACAGATCCCTGTGGTACGCCGGCGTTCACTGACATGGCGTCCGAAGAGCAACCATCCACTAGGACCTGAATGCTACCCCTTGTAGGAAGTCGGCGACCCAATCACATAGGCCAGAAGGAAGTCCGTATGCCGGCAATTTGCCCAAGAGCAAATACTGGAAACATGTTAATTACTGGGTGTTCAATACTGGAAACATGTTAATTACTGGGTGTTCAATACTGGAAACATGTTAATTATTTGTTTAATACTGCAAACATATTAATTACTGGGTGTTCAGTACTGGAAACGTGGTAATTACTGGGTGTTCAATACAGGAAACATGTTAATTACTAAGTGTTCAATACTGGAAACATGTTAATTACTGGGTGTTCAATACTGGAAACATGTTAATTACTGGGTGTTCAATCTGGAAACATGTTAATTACTGAGTGTTCAATACAGGAAACATGTTAATTACTAAGTGTCCAATACTGGAAACATGTTAATTACTGGGTGTTCAATACTCGAAACATGTTAATTACTGGGTGTTCAATACTGAAAACATGTTAATTCCTGGGTCTTCAAAACTGGTAACTTGTTCATTACTAGGCATTCTTTAGTGGAGTTGGGTATGTCCATCACTGGCGTTTAGACATATTTATGCTTTTTTAAGCGACTTCAAAAAAGGCGCCTCTCTATTCTGGGCGTGTGTATGTATGTAGTTATATATGCTGCTTGTCCACGATTTTCTCAGCAACCACTGAACCCGTTTCGATGAAACTTTCGCTAACATATTTGGTACGTCAATGGTAAGGTTTTAGACTTAAAAACAATTGGAGCTGTTATCATCAGCGTCGTTGGCTCAGTGTTGCGATATTCAGTATTCGATTACCGAAGTTAAGTAATTCTGGACGCTGTCAGGACTGGGATGGGTGACCGCTTGACCGTAGACGCTGGTCGTGGTCCGGAATCCGGATTCCACGTTAAATTGTAGGTCCCTTCCCTCTCCTTACATGGTGGTAGGGTTAAACGCGCCCGGGTTGATACCACCGCACTGAATGAAGGTCGGTCGAAGCGGCTATAAAACATAGTTCGTGTTTTCCGTCCAGTTCAGTGTAGCCGGCTGGAATAGAGGGAAGTGATGTAGCCATCCGTATCAGTTTCAATTTAATAAAAAAAAACATTTTTCGGGTTCGTAGATCTAATATATAATTTTCTCAGCAACCCCTGGGACGATTTTGATTAAATGTTCACTAAAATATTGGTTGCGTCAGTGGAAATGTTTTAGGTCTAAATACAATACGGCGCCGTTAATATTTTACGGGTGCATAGATCTACACTTTTCTCAGCAACCCCTGGGCCGATTTTGACCAACTTTTCAATGAAACATTCAATACGTCAGCAGGACGTAGATGTTTTAGGCCTAGACAATAGGGGGTGTGAACATTTAACGGTTCCGTAGAACTAAATAATGCATTTCTCAGCCACCACTGGGAAGATTTTGGTGAAACTTTTAATAAAACATTAAAGGATGTGCGTCAGGGACGTGTCACATGACGGTCTATTGTCTCTGCCTACCTCTCCCGGGGAAGGAGCGTGATGGTATGTATGTAAACATCCGAAATTTTGATTACTTCTATGACTACTCGTTTGAATGGTTGAAACATCTCTTTTTTGTACTTGTTTTTTTGCCGTCCATACAGGTAATGCTCAAGTTTCTAGCTCAGCCAGCTCTACAACGCAATTTCTATTTACATCCCCCCTCTCAACCCCTTTCCCCCACCACTGGCGCCGTAACCTACGAAGCCACCATTAATATTGTCCTCATACATTTACATAAATTAGTTTATCGCGGATTAAATTAATGCGCTATTAAATTCAGCATGAATAATATTTTGACAAGTCGGTGACGTGCTGTGGATATTTAGAACCAGGGGTTAGCAACCATGAAGTTAAATAAACGACCTAATATGACTTTTATGTAAGCTACAGTACGAACAAATTTTGTGGCCGCATCTACCGATCGCGCGTAACGGAACAGCAGCACGCCGCCCCGCTAAGTTACGAATTAAAAAAAAAACACAAAAATACTATGTTTTATTGAATACTTAAATATATTAAATATACAATATAAACAATTTAAAAACAACTTTGACTTTTGCGCCTTCGCTGTTGGAGTTTGGAGCCCAGATGCCAAAAAGTTTGGGAAATAATTAGTAAACTTCTTATCGAGGCGTCCGACTATCGTCGTGTTCTGCCTAAAGTAGCTTACTTTAATCAGAACATTAGCTCATTCAATTGGGAAAAGGTAATATAATGGGAACGATGTTTGGTTTTTTGTTACCAAAACAACGATTAATATACAATTTAAAATTATTACCTACTTTCGTCTAAATATTTATTGGATTTTGTTATTTTCTTCACATAGTTTTTATAGTTATCGGATAATACAATGAATATAATTAATCTTTTTGAGAGGTATTTATGACTTAATATTAATTGATTTAAGTCTCGACTTATTATTTAAATATTGACTAAATTAGATTTAATATTGATATTAGTAAGTGTAATAGATATTTCATTTTATTCGAGATTTTTTTTTCCTTCCGATGTTACATTTGTTTTATTAATTAATTTATTTTAACTAGAAGTTTATTTTTCTATAATTTTATTTTCTGTATTTTTATAATAATTGATTGTGTAATGTAATATAATTAATTTGAATTTATTTATTGATTGGTTTACAATAGTGTTTAATATGGATTATTTTAATATAACAATGTAATATTAAGAAATAGCATTACTTTTAAAATAATCTTACAATGTTATATTATTTAATTTTTTTATATTTTGACCAAGTGGTAAAAATAACTTAAAAAAAATATTTCTTAGTACTAATGTAGACGATTTCGTTTTCAAAATAGTTTAGCGAACTCTTCGCCATGAATGGTCGAGTATTGTTGATGTTTTAAGACATAATTTGTTTGTTAGTACTAAAAGACTGATTTTATATAATTAAAAGCATGCAATACTATTTTTTACGGTGATGATTGTCTTTGCATGCATAAATGAATTAAATGCGCTTCGTTCCCATTATAGATTTTTTTATAATTTGTGTTTTACGTTAATTTTACTGGTAGTAGTATTTTTTTTTAATGTTTTAGTTTATTAGTTTTAATTTTGCATTGTTACATTAGTTTATTTAAATCACAATACGATAATACGAAAATCACTGATTTTAAACAGATCAGACGCTACCTGCGCCGCGATTTATTTAATATTATTAAACCCACACGCTTTTTACAGTTCTTTATCTCAAAGGAAAAAAATATGGTATCCTCGTTATACCTTGTGTCCGTCGTCCGTCATAGACGTTGTACTAGAAAACTACGTGACGTAGAAATTTGAAATTAGAGATTGAAGGGCAAATTTTAAGTTTCCAAAATATATTGTTATACCTATATAAGATATTGCCTACAATGCGCAAAAAATCCAGCTCCTAATAGTTTCGGTTTCTAAATTTAATATTTTGATATTATAAGCGTTAGTAGGTATTGAATTCGTTATTAATGAAAGGAAAAAGAAATCATCAGTCTCGAAGTAAATAATAAATGTTTTTGACTTTGATGCGGAACTCTGATTGCACGAGCTTTGTCTTGAATATTAAAAACATTTAGAATTTCAGGGAAAAAGGTTTACAACCAATGCAATCCTAGCGTAAATTTCAAATGACGTGACCGACGTTTTGACAGTATTATATAACGGAAATAAAATACAAACCTTGTTTGTATTAATCCTTAAATTTATAAATAATAAGAAAATACGTTCGATTAAATGTTACTCTTACTGCACTAAATGTTATTCTTATTATTAGCTATGTAATACATAGGTATAACACGCCTTCAGTGTCTCGTACGTACTGGGGTTGCCATCAACACGCGATTCGATAACATCTCCACTCGACTCCGTTAATAGTTTAGGCACCCGCTTCCGCTTAACCGCTGCCGGTGGCCGCCGCGGCCGCCGTCGATTAAAACGAACGTAACTGACTTTCACACTCGAGCAACACTAGGAGAAAATAAAGTATAGTCCGACATAGATAATTTTGGCGTTACTGGGGGCGACACTATCGCGTCATTGCTTACATAACATTTCGTTAGTATTCGTTTGGTATGGCAACCGTTTAATTCAGTCGAAATTCCACGCCCAAAAAGATCTATATCGGACTATATTGTGATCATGAGTCAGTACGAGAAATAGTCGGGCACTTGAAAGAATGATGGATATATGATGGCGGTGGTTGCATTCCATATTTTAACGAATAATATTATTGACAAAACATAAATAAGTATAATGTGCGTGTGCCATTTTTTTTAACCGAAAAAAATACTTCTAAATTGGTTATTGGAAAGTCACCTAGGTGAAAAGTTAACAAAACCTGTAGATATATTTCTAGAACTAGATTATAGAAAATCACCTTTTTTTCAACACGAAGTAAAATTCTTCACGTAACCTAAACTTCGCAATGTTATTATGGGATTATGTAAGTACTACAAATTATAAAACTTTCTAACACGTATAGCCAATTTTTCACCATAGGACGATTTTATGTCAGTCGAGAAATAAATTAATATTGTATTTCTATTTTCTCTGAACGCTCAACTCAGAGAGACACCAAATCGGCAATAATGTGTAAGAAAATCATCATTCGCAGATGCCAAAACATGTGTGTGTCTGCTGCACAGAGCTTTCGCTTCGTTAAAAAAATCATATTTAGGAGTTTACAACATTCTCCATAGTTAATTATTTTACATACATACATACATTATCACTCACGCTCAATCTCGACAATCGAGTTAAGCAGAGCAATCGGTGTTGTGCTGCTGCTAAATTACAGCAAAACACGGACCACCACATTTCGCAAGGTATTCGGACAAGATATCAAGCAGCATGTAAGGCACGATGACCCACCTACTGCATGACTTGTTAGAAGTATCGTGCCAAGGTGAGAGGTGGCGAGCCTGTCGCCCTTTAGCATCTCGTCCTTATCCCTTAGTCGCCTTTTACGACATGCATGGGAAGAGATGCAGTGGGGTCATTATTTTATGAACCGGCCCCACACGGTATATATTAATGTGAATAAATATAATATAATATCAATTTAAATCTTGTCCAATATCAGAAGAACGTATCTAAGTACCGAAAAACCTACATTTTTTTTATTATTTTAGAACCTCAACCAAGGCCAAGCGGTAATCCGTGTGTACCAAGTCCTTGCGGGCCTAACTCCCAATGTCGCGTTGTGGGCGAAACTGCTGCTTGTTCGTGCCTTCCCAATTACATTGGGAGAGCTCCTAACTGTCGGCCTGAGTGTATCATTGATGAAGAGTGCCCGAGTAACTTGGCTTGCGAACGAGAGAAATGCAGAAGCCCTTGTGATGGGTCATGCGGAGCTAATGCACTATGCGTCGTGGTAAATCATAAGCCAGTCTGTAGATGTCAGGATGGATACTCCGGTGATCCTTTCCGCGGATGCCAGTTCTTGAGTAAGAAACTATCTATGATTAAAAATTTAAGTTATACATCGCACATACAAAATATTTGTCGTATTCATGCGTACTCATAAAAATTTTCAGTCCACGTACCCGTAGAAGAAGAACAAAATCCATGCAATCCGTCTCCATGCGGACCAAACACGATATGTAAAGAAAGAAATTCTGCAGGAGCCTGTACATGTTTACCTGGTTACTTCGGAGATCCAAATCTAGGTTGTAGACCAGAATGTGTCACAAACAACGACTGCCCTTACGAAAGGGCCTGCTCAAACAATAAATGCATCGACCCTTGCCAAGGCGCTTGTGGATTAAACGCTCGGTGTACAGTATCACATCACACTCCGGTGTGTCTCTGTGTAGATGGATATGAGGGTGACCCTTCGATATCGTGTCATCCTCAAAGACAACGTAAGAAATTATTAAATTAAAGTGTTTTGGTATTTCCATAAAAAATTTAAAACCCCTAAAATTATTTATGTAATTATTTTTCCTTCTTTTAGCCCCAAGAGAAGAGTCAAATCCGTGCGTTCCTTCTCCGTGCGGACCATACAGTCAATGTAAAATGATAAACGGTCACGGAGTATGTTCATGCATGGAAGGTTACGTCGGCTCTCCGCCGATGTGTCGACCGGAGTGTGTCGCTAGTACAGATTGCATGCAACACGAGGCTTGTATCAATCAAAAGTGTAAAGATCCCTGCCCCGGGACGTGCGGCATTCACGCGCGCTGCCAAGTCACCAACCACAATCCTATTTGTAGTTGTAAGCCGGGCTTCACTGGCGATCCGTTTGTTGCATGCCAGGTGGAGGAAAGTAAGATATATTTTGTAGTTGTTTGTGTTGTTCATATTTCATTTTTATTGAAACGTTCCTTTTCCTAGTTATACTTACCTGTACTATTTCACTTTTATTTCTATATCTTTCTATTTCTTATCTTAAATTCTTGTCATTTCTTTTTCTTTCTTAGAGAGACCTGTACCGGGGCCTATAGGAAATCCTTGTGTGCCGTCACCGTGCGGGCCCAACTCTCAGTGTAAAATAATAGGCGAAAGTCCTGCATGCTCTTGCTTGCCGAACTATATTGGTGTTGCACCCAACTGTAGACCAGAGTGCTCCATCAATGCTGAATGTCC
Organism: Adela reaumurella; assembly: GCA_009867175.2. NCBI lineage: Eukaryota > Metazoa > Arthropoda > Insecta > Lepidoptera > Adelidae > Adela > Adela reaumurella. Next base: position 6,671 of record WYDE02203414.1, read on the forward strand.
GGGTAATCTTGCATGCCAGAATGAGCGATGCGTAGATCCGTGCCCTGGTTCTTGCGGCTTCCATGCATTCTGTACAGTATCAAATCATTTGGCACGATGCAATTGCAATCTGGGATTCACTGGTGACCCTTTCAGCGGATGTTCTGAAATAAGAAGTAAGACATTTCTATTTGTTTTATTTTTGACCCATCCATATTACATTGTTTGTTGTTAGTTGTTGCATATCCATTGTATTGGGAACCCGTGATCCGATCTAAACAAATTTTTCCCAGATATTCTCAAGTGAGGAAGATGTAGAACACAGCATTCAATTGCCTCACCGAACATATCCTGGTCCATTGACAGTAAAGGAAACCATCGCAAGTCACATAATTTGCTATTTATCTTCTTTGTTTTTTTGGTTTGCAGTGAAAGAAAATCGCGACTTACTTCCTCATTGACAGCCACTAGCGTACTAGTTTTTGTTTCTCAAGACGAATTGTTTACAATCACAATCGTGCCTCTTGTTAGAGTATACGGCCATCGGATTTATTTGTTTGTACAGTGTCTAATATATTATGTTCTTCCCGCAGTTCCAACTGAAGCGCCCCAGAATCCATGCAATCCATCGCCCTGCGGCGCCAATGCACTGTGTAAGGAAAGAAATGGCGTGGGATCTTGCTCTTGCCTGCCAGAATACTTTGGAGACCCGTACACAGGATGTCGCCCAGAATGTGTTTCCAACTCTGATTGTGATCGTAACAAGGCTTGTTTGAACAACAAATGCAAAGATCCGTGCCCCGGAACTTGTGGAATTAATGCAGAATGCAGAGTTTACAACCACGCCCCCAATTGTTTGTGTATTGCCGGCTATACTGGAAATCCACTAACGAGATGTGAAATTTCGCAAGAAAGTCAGTAGCAAATTTTTTTATGTTATCATCTAAATTTTAAAATCGAATCGTCCATTCTAAATGCAATTGTATTTATTTTAAGGAGTTAACCCATCACAGCCGCAGGATCCATGCGCACCGTCTCCTTGTGGTCCGAACAGTCTGTGTAAGATCGTCAACGGACACAGTGTCTGCTCTTGTGAAAGTGGGTACCTGGGAACACCACCTTCTTGCCGACCGGAATGCATCGTTAGCAGCGAATGTCCTCAAAATAGGGCCTGCATAAACAAGAAGTGTGTAGATCCTTGTCCTAATAAATGTGGACTGAACGCTCGCTGCCAGGTGGTCAATCATAACCCTATTTGTAGCTGCTCACCGGGATATACTGGAAATGCTTTCAGCAAATGTTTACCAGAAGCTCGTAAGTCTTAAATAATAATACATACATGCATAAATACATACATAACATCGCGCCCCTTCCCCGGAGGGGTAGACAGAGACAATGTAGCGCCATGTGACACATTCCTGACATACATGCTTTGCTTCCTCCACTATCCTATACATCGCTTCATACATCCGATGCTGCGAAGGATCCGCATTCCTTGTGAAAGCACTGCCCAAGTACACAAACTCATCACTTGTTGCAGCTTTTCGTCTCCTATTTTTACATAGCAATCATTGATGTCATCTTTTCTCTCGAACACCATAACTTTCATCTTACCTTTATTAATTTTCATTCGTCTTTCATTGCACGTATTATGCATGGTGAAGACATTTCTCTCTATGACCTCGTCAGATGACGCGAGCAGAATTGCGTCATCAGCATACAGCATGCATCTTACCGAAACACCCAACAATGTTAATCTGGTCTCACTCTCAGGCAAGCTAGACAATCAATTGTCCATATATAGATTGAACAGCCATGGCACCATTACACAACCCTGCTTCACACCTCGTGAGATCATGAAACAGTCAGATAATGACAATGTGCCATTTATTCTAACACAGGCTCTGCTATCTACATGAAGAGATTTCAGCACCCTTATCAGATGGCCTTCCACTTTCCACAATTATTATTTTTGTTTTTTTATATTGTACTACATTGTGGTATTAGAATTAATTAGAATAATTAGTACAAATTGATACATTATCTTATCAAGTTCCCTGACAAGGGCTCTTTACACCTGAAATATTAAATTGTTTTTTATTATGTGCGGTTAGAATATAGAAATTATAAAGCTTAAATTAAATGATTGTTAATCAAGCTCTCAAACTGTAGTTTATCACTGTAAGCGATGTCTGTTGTGTGGTTAGTCACAAAGAATTGTAGAAATACATGTAAAAAAATCCATATGAAGTTTCTTGCCGGTTCTTCTTCATGAGATTAATCGAACCGGATGTAAAATATAATATTTTGACCATTCAAATGTATAAATAATTCACTCCATACATGTGTAATGTGGCCCATAAGCTCATCCCTCATGTTGAGGGATTGAATCCCTCAACACCCTAACACTTTAACACCGTGCATTAAACACTTTATAATTTTTTTCCAATACTTTCTCGATGATACATTTCAGAGAAAACACCTGGTGCGTACGTCCTCTTCCTTCCTTGTATTGTGGCTTTCATAAACGCAACAGAGAAAAATCTCTTAAAATACTATACACCATATAACCTAATATGTAGTTTTATATGAACTAAGCGAACGTTTATGACGATGACATGCATTGGTTTTTCAGCTGTTATCAACCAACCCGTGAACCCTTGTGTACCATCTCCGTGTGGACCTAATTCTGAATGTCATGTAATTGGCGACCAAGCTGCTTGCTCTTGCTTACCAAACTTCATCGGAAGAGTACCAAACTGCCGAAAAGAGTGTACAATTGACTCAGAGTGCGCCAGCAATGCAGCTTGCATCAACGAAAGGTGTAAAGATCCCTGCCAAGGAGCATGTGGCTTAAATGCACTCTGCCTGCCTGTAGACCACAGAGCAATCTGCACCTGTCAACAGGGATTCACTGGCGATGCTTCCAGAAGCTGTTACCAAATAGTCATTTCAAGTAAGTAAACATTTATGCTCCAGAAGAACTTACTTCTTCACTCCCTGCCGAAGTATTTCCCCCAATGTACAGTTTGGGGTTCTTTAAAGATCACCTATCCGGCCGGCCTAAGCATTTGTCGCACCTCAGAATAAGCCGAATGTCCATGGGTGTCGCTACAGGACCTGGAGCACATTGTATGTCGCGCCTTTCATGTGCATAAAAAGTAGCTATCATCACGTATAATATAACCAGGTAAAGCTTTTATTGTCTATATATTCTAGAATTATGTTGAAATTAATTTATTTTTAAAACCTTACTGTTGATTTGTACATGAATAAAACATAGGTAGGTACCTATGTAATTAAACATAGGTCGTCAGTTACTCACGTATCTATCCTGGACCGCGTGGATTCTGGCAGCGACCACCGACTAGTGCGTGGCACGTTGAGGTTAAACCTGACGATGGAGCGACGCAAA
>WYDE02203425.1:0-10064 GCA_009867175.2 Adela reaumurella
ACATCCTCCCATATCATGTAAATGAGAGAGGTCTGTACCCAGCAGTGGGGCGAATAAAATGGCTGCAAAGGAAATAATTAATTTAAATTACTTTAAAAAAATAGTTATTCACATTATTTATATTTATTTCTTTATTTTGATTAGTTTTATGTAATACAGCACTACACCGACCAGCACTTTTAGCAAAGGATTCTTAAAGATATCTATCAAGCAGCATGAAAGGCACGCAGACCCACATACTGCATGACACGGTGGGACTAATGTGCCAAGTTGAGAGGTGACGAGCATGTCGTCCATTAGCACAACATGTTGTAATAATCCCTTAGTTGCCTTTTAAAGGTACCAGAATTAATTGTAATTTACCAGAGTTCTTGCAGTGCAACACCGATTGCTCTGCTTACCCTGATTTTCGGGATTCAGTGTGACTGATATGTATGTATGTATGCACGTATTTATTTAATAAGGTTTTAGGACTGGGCCTCCGGTATTTTACTATCTAAAGGGCGTGAGTTCGCAAACTTGCACTTACACACACAGTTTTCATATAATTCAAAGCCGAGACCGAGAAAAGAAAATCTATAAAAAAAAGTCTTCAATTTTGTGTTACTATTTAATTAGGAGTAACTATTTCAATATTTCAAATCAAACCAGAATATATTACCAATATTACACCAAAAAATAAATAATTTTTCGAATTTGTCGCCCTTTAAAGGGTATCATCTGTAGTCACACAACTGCACAGCTCAGGAAAAAAGTTATTCACTTGCTGACTAATAGGCGACTCTGATAAATTTTTTTTACAAGTCTGAATACTTTATAAATCGACGAACGACAGTACTAAAAAATATTCACATTTCTTTGCAGTCATGGCTCTCTAAGAAAGCTCTCAAGCGCTATTGCGGTCATAGTATTTGAACGCTTTTCGTCACTAGTTATTGGGTCATCTTCCAATTCTATCGAAGCATGAGCTGTTCACATTTTGGAATCATATTATTTGCCGACGACGTAAGAAGCATGCCTCCGCCAATCCTATATGCTACCGTTTTACGGTCTCCCCGCCCCCTGCGCTCAATGCCCCCATAATGTCATCCCAAATAAATTTCAATCTCCATGTCATAAGTAAAACCTAGTTCTTGATTATCATGTTCTTTTAATCAAGACTGTTTACTTGAATGACAATAACAAACTTGCTGACTCTTCGGCGCTGCTTTCGCTCCTGATCGATCAATCTGCACACTGTGCCGTGACTGCGAGATGCTGACAGCTACTTTACCACTGACATACACGGAGTAGATGAGCCTCGCCCTATCCACCGCATCGTCGCCCGTCACGTATGTTAATGGCAGTCGGGTTTCACGTCGCATATGCTAATGTAACTTTCGGAGCCTGAGAACTTCTCTCGTCCAGCAAACATCAGCCTGTTTGTGTTACCAGTTGCCTCTTGTATTGTTCTTACGTACTTACTTACCAGTTATATGAGAGAGTATGTTTAATAAGTCAGTTTAAAAATAAAATAAAATAAATATAGACTTTTCTGCTTAGGAGAAGGCGGACTTATTGCCGGAGGCAATCACTTACATTCAACATTTATACACTACAACACTTTCGTATTGTTAATGCATAGGTTTCCCCACGGTGTTTTCCTTCACCAAATTTACAATTGAATTTTATGAAAAATTATAAATTTCATTTTTGCAACATCATTACTTGCTACCTGGCAAAAATATTCCGCCCCCAAAAACATTTTTAATTTCTTCTAAAATTTTCATATAAACCGACTTCATGAACAGAGAACTTCTAACCTAAGAAAAAAATTCATGCCCCTTGACAGCAAGTAGTGGTGTTGCATTTTAATTTCTCCTAAAATGTTCATGTAAACTGACTTTTTGACTCTAACCTAAGAAAAGAATTCATGCAGGTACATGTCTTCACGGCCATGTAGCCACAAATATGGATTTCAGAGATTGATTCAGCCGAAGAGTGAACCCGGGCTTAGTCAGAACAACATTATCTTCCGCAGCAACACCGGCCTTTTTTCTTTAATTTCTTCCTGAAGTTCCAGTTCAAGTTATTTATTTCACGATCAATATTGCATTGTATTTAAAATTGTATTATCTAAATATACCTAAATTAATTAGTCTAATAAGACTTAGACTATAATAACACGTCTATAATACATCTTTAAATTATATTTTTACATAATGTTTTTAAGAATGCATCCACACTGTAATAACCTTCTTTCATCAAAATACCTTTCAGTCTTCAGGAAATTTTTTGGAAAGTCTTTGCAAAAGGTTGCAAAAATATTTTAAATTTATATTTTAGCCTTTTGGTAAATAATTTAAGAAAGTAATCCTCAGGTCAGCCTCGATAGCTCAGTGGTGCAGACAGTCAACTGTCGCTATTGATTGTTAAGCAACGCTAGGTGCGGTCAGTACTTGGATGGGCTACCGCTCGACCGTTAAAGGCTGACCGAGGTTCGGATTCCTCGTAAAACCCGATGTTATTTGCTGACATCACGGACTTATAAGTAGGTGATGTAGCCAAACCGTGTTTCCAAAAAAAAAAAAAAGTAATCCCTTCGCACCCCAGAAAAATGAAGGCATGACTTTGTTGCGCGCCAAAAATACCTTAGCCTTCTTCGGATGAGCCAGATCCACTGCTTTGGTTGTTATTTTGATTCAGAAGTATGGTGGTTAACCCCTGCTTTCATCCGTGATAACGAAATTGGACAAAAAATCCTCGGGATCTGCCTCAAAAATTTACAAAAAAATACTAAAAATTCATGTTCAGTGTACCTACCTGTGTGTGCATGGATGATGTGATGAATATGCAATCATAAAGTTAGTAGCTAGGTAACTATCAAGAATAGCGGTCCTTTCTGGAAGACCATATTGTTTCAGCGCTGAAAGACCTCTCTGTTCTCTCGCCGACACAGCTTTCAGATAGAGAACAAAAGCTCTTTCAGCGCTGAAACAAAACGTACGGACGTACGGACTCCCCAGAATCTAGACCCAAATGCTTTTAGTAACAAGCATGGTCTGTGAGACTCAAAAACTACACATGTATCATGTCATACATGGTTCAGTCAACATGTTTATTGAATATAAATAAATATGTATACTTTTTATATGTAAGTATTTATTATATTCGATTTAGTATATATGTATAGGTAAGTACTGTTACAATAGGTATATATTCAGAGAATTTGAATTGAAAATTTTTATGTATGTTTTGTTTTGCTTATTTTATTTATTATAATTTATTTGTGCAGTAAATTTGTAATGTGGTGTGTATATTTCTTTTACATGTATTTATAAATATGTTATTCATTATATATATTGTACATGTACTTATATAATAAAAGGCTACCAAATTTATTTTCTTTTTACGCCTACATGCTCACTCCTACATCCTAAAGGTCAGATTTAGATGAATGCATAAGAAGCATTAAACTCGCCTATTTGTAACCCTGTAATATGGTGTACAATAAAGAATACATTCATTTTTCTTCACTCGTTCATGTGATGATACTTTAAGGAAGAAGCTGAAATTCAATCAAAATGGGACATTTCTTGCGTCAAGATAAAGCACAAAATTATTCTCAGCAACTTGCAATACAACTAACTTCGCTTCCTTTTTAGCTGTCTGAAGCGTATCCATATTGTCACTTGGGCACTTTACTAGACAAAAACCCAAAAAACATTGTGTATCGCTGCGTTTAGGCCTAAAAATCTGTCAAAGTCATACTTACGTCGGTTGTGGTTCCGAGGTTTATATAAATGGTCACCACGGCCTTTCCTGGGTAAAATCGCGGATATATAGATTTACAAGACACCAAAATATAAATTAATGTAATGAAATCATCTTTGAATACCGTTCTTAGTCCGTGTATCCTAGAACCTTCCGGCTTTTCCCGGCTGGATAAGAAAAAAAGGGCTGACGGCATGTCTTTGGTACCTTGGGTTGGAGGTAGGTCTCTGATTTTTTGAAACCACTAGCACCGATGCATTGGCGTCGACCAAGATTCGGGAAACTTAAAAAATAGCTGTGTTAACTGGCAGAGCTCCTCAAGCAAAACTTGTACACGATTTCGAATTACAAGACTGCAAGATTTCGAATTTTTTACGTTCGCGGTGAAAACTCTCACCCCATAGAGCGCAGAGTTTAAACTTTCCTGAAGAAGCTCGGTCCATTTTTGGTCGACGCGAAGGGCGTTCCATAGACGGGGTCCCACTTTTCTCAGTGTGTCCGCCTTGCGCCTTGCTGTTACGCGGGGAAACGACGAGAGCGTACTGGGTACTTTAGAATGTACATGTGCTCCAAAAGGGGCAAGTTCCCAGTACCCGTAACCGATGAGCATGTATGAAGAATATTATGAGAGTGCAAGAAGTGGCAAAGGTATATCTTGATCGTGGAACGTGGAGATCTGTTATCTCTACCTACCCCACTGGGAAACAGGCGTGACGCTATTTATGGATGTAAAAAAAATCGGACAAGCGCAAGTAAAATACACGTTTCTGGTCCCCATGGGTCCCATCATATTTTACTTTATTTTATTTTTATATTTTTTTGTTATAGTGGACATAGCATACACACTTTGTGAATATTAAAACTTTTTATTTATTGCTATTATTAAGATCCAGCAAAAATAGCCAAAAAAACACGTTTCTTGTAAGTTGGAGCCTCTCAAGCGGGAGGTGCGGGTTCGATCCCCACTGGGAGCACAATATTTATAACTTTAGAATTTGTACTAAACGGCCGCTGAAACTCCAGTGAAGGAAAACATCGTGAAGAAACCGTCTTCCAACCAACGATCATGGAAGTGTACGTTTAAAATCCTTACATATCATGTAAATGAGAGAGGCCTGTACCCAGCAGTGGGTGAATAAAATGCAAAAGATAGCGGCTACAGTAATACATACTGTGTGAATATTTCAACTGTCTACCTATTACGGTTCAAAAGATACAGCCGAAAAGAAGGAGCGACGGACAGACGGAGAGACGGACGGACAGCGGGGGCTTAGCAATAGGGTCCTGTTGGCACCTTTTACGTACAGAACCCTAAAAAAGGCGGATATTGTGGAAAGCTAGAAATTATAGTTAAAAAAAAACATTATTGTCAAAGTCAGCAAGTAAAAAATACTACTTATAAAACATGAAAATATTGAAAAAAGTTTCAAGTTGTTTAATTTCCTTACAAACGACTAATCGATAAATGGCGCAGAATTATCGTTGTTGGTCGTCACTTTTGTGGGAGACGTAAATTTCCACAATGGAATTCTCAAGCTAACTTGTCTGAAACTAGAGGGTAACAATTCTGAAAATTATAAACAATTTAAACGCGATGTCCAAGTCTACTTTATAGCCGCTGAGCTGAGACCGAGATGAAACCAGTACCGATGCAAGTTGCCCGCCTTAAGAATCTGTTAAAGCCTGAAACTCTTAGGCTCTACGAGTCACTGAGAAAATGAAAGACAAAGAAGAAACTGTAGAGAATGTTTTACAGATCTTTGAAGAAGATTACTTACCACAGTCGAATGAAAAAGTATAGTTTTTCAAATTTTTCACACGCAAAAAAGGAAGGAATAATCCTTCCAACAGCTTCTATGCGTTCTACGAAAGAAAGCAAGGGAATGAAAACTTAGACTGTTAGAAAGAAAGACTTGTAAAATCCCAAATAATAATCGGAGACGATAATAATTATAATAAATATATAGATAATAAAAATACTTCGGAATCAGAAACTTACTCTGCGTGAGACAGTAGACCACTGAAAATTTGTCGAACTCGCACAGATAACGCACAGCTTCTCACAGCATCCAGCAGCTCCCTTGTTGAAGCTATACGGGACACTATAGCAAGCTCGGCTTCAACAAGAAAACTGCTACCAATCGGTGTGGAAGCAAGCACGGCCCCAATCAATGCGAAGCTATCGGTCCTACGTGCTACGTGTGTGGTAAGAAGAACCACTTCTAGATTGTCTGCAGGCAAAAGCAGATCAAGGAAGTCAAAGATGAATGCGGCAAAGAAATAAAGGAGTTCGAAGAAGAACAACGACAACTGGAAGATAATGAGGTTTGCCAAGTGTGGATGATAATCAGGTAAATCAGGTCTTGGTATAAAGAAATAAGTATAGCAGGCAATTATGTAAATTTTAAACTTGATAGTGGAGCCAACGTGAACGTCTTGCCTAGAAATAAAAGTAACGTGGAAAAAAAATACATTAATAGGTTCAGGCAAATGTTCTGGTTTCCTATTTAGTACATGTTTTATGATTTATTAGGATGTGAACAACCTATCTTCTTTTCAGTAGTCTTGTACATGACATTGGGACTTTTTGCAAAGTGTGGAACAATAAACGAAGAAAATTTTTCAGCTCAGGAACACTAACGGGTTTCCAGCCAGTGAATCTTGAAAAATCTCTTCTTTGTCTTTCATGTCCTTTACCAGTTCTTCGCCTTTGTCTCGGTACAAATAATGGACGCCTTTTATACCTAGAAGGGCCTTCTCCACAGTCCCGTTTTTGTTATTTTTTTAATTCACATATAAAAAAAACAACTGATCAAGATACGAAACAATCTATCTTGCATTGAGACACACATACTCATACTCATCAACGCGCGCATTTCCACAGCATTTATTCTGCTTTCGTGCTCTGTCTTTCATACCCAACTTTCACTCCCGTACATCAGTGTAGGGGCCAGCACTCCACCATGGACACCCAAACGTGCCATATTGAACATAACTTGCGTGCCCATAATATTGTGCAAGGCCCCAATCACTTGATTCAATAAAATAGTGAATTGACATCATGGATAAACTTTCTAGAGTACACCCAGGTCATCAGCGTCGTTGGTTCAGTAGTTGCGATATTCAATATATGATTACCGAAGTTAAGCAATGCCGAGCGCGGTCAGGACTCGGATGAGTGACCGCTTGACCGTTGACGCTGGTCGTGGTTCGGATTCCACGTTAAACTGTAGGTCCCTTCCCTCTATTTACATGGTGGTAGGGTTAAACCCGCCCGGGTTGGTACCACCGCACTGAATGAAGTTCGTTCGAAGCGGCTATGAAACATAGTTCGTGTTTTCCGTCCAGTTCAATGTAGCCAGCTGGAATTGAGGGAAGCGTTGACATGGCAACTACCTACTTAATTCACCAAGGTGTTTAGGCTGACATGACTGGTACCAAAAAAATGGTGCATTAGGGGATGTAGCCTTACGTGTCAGTTTCCATAAAAAAAAAAAAATTTGAACTTCATTATCTTTTCATAAGCATACATACATATCACTCACGCTAAATCCTATCTTTTCATTTGTCTGTTAATTTAGAATATTATCATGACAGTGTATTTTTTATTGTATAGTCGGTCGGCATTTGCTCCAGTCGTGCTCGCAGCATCGACGAAGCCGAAATCAGCGCGTGGTCGAATCAACCAGTGCTTGTTGACCCTACGACCCTGTTACGGGAACTGAAGAAGTCCTCAGCACAAAGACAAAAGTATGCAGGATACTGTGGGTTTGTACGTGTTGCATAAATATATAAATACATACCATCACGCCTCTGCTCCGGAAGGGTAGACAGGAGCAATTGAGCGCCATTTGACACGTTCCTGACATACATCTTTTCCTTCATACATCGTCATGCATTCCTTTATACTTGCTCGCAGGTTACGGGTACTGCGAACATGCCTCTACCGCAATAGTTTACCTATTTGGGCATGGTATGTTTGCCTAGGGCCCCTTTCGACACTTTCTTCCTACGTGGTGTTAGGAAGTGTAATAGGCCCTTTTCTTTCTTTCTTTTGCAGCCATTTTATTCGCCCCTCTGCTGGGTCTCTCTCACTCTCTCTCACAGGTCTCTCTCATTTACATGATATGAGAGGATTTTAGTCATACACTTCCACGGTGACCAACCGGGTTGGAAGTGGGTTTCCTCACGATGTTTTTCCTTGTCAGTGTCAGCGGCCTTTAGCACAAATTTTAAAGTAAAAATGCCCTTTATCGATATCAATCATGGAAATACTTAGGTACCGTAGAGTACTCCATACATTTTAATTGTATATGTTCACGTCCTAAGAAAGTTCCATTATACGCCGGCAAAACTAAAGATTTTTCCAAAAACAATTCTGTCGTGTCGAATATGAAGGAACTCTACCTCCGGCGTGACACATGCTCCGTGATCCCATCAACCGGCACTTGCGAAGCGTACAATTCCCGATCGTATACGTCGACAAGGAAAAATGTGTACAAGCACTGTCAACGGATGTCATGGATCGGAGCGAGGGGAGGGGTTGGGGAGGGGGAGAGTATTGGAGACTGGAGAAAAAGACTGCGGTGGCTAGTCGGTATCGGTGATCAGCGACACTGCGCTGATGCATCGCGGCATTGTGTGCGGGACACGGCACAAGAGTCCCTCCGCCGTGCTCAGTACAGTCATGCAACATATTTTATGTCCCTCACAGTCAACTTGTCTCCTCTTGGAGTAGACGCAAGCAACGGAACTCAATACGGTGTCAGCTCTGTCCCAGATGAAATGAGATGAAAACTAAAACATTCAAAATCTCTCCTTAAATTCTGCATAAGTGGACAGTTAAAATATAATAATTTTGTGACTGTACAGAGTTAAGTTTAAAGTTTAAATTTACTCTTGGTTACGGATTCCTAACTTCTAAGTAAATTAAACAAACGTTACACGGCCCCGACGTTTGCTATAATTTTTAATGATAATGAAATAAAAAAAATTATTGAAATCCCTTCAGTTTAATGAGGTCCACTGGCTAGGAACCTCTGATTACGGACAATGTTTTTTTTTCATAGGTAATTTTCTGATTGAGTCATGTTATCATGAAGGTTGCATTGAGGATTTAGACTATCTTTCTTCTTCTTTTTCTTTTGCAGCCATTTTATTCGCCCTACTGCTGGGTACAGGCCTCTCTCATTTACATGATGTGAGAGGATTTAAGTTATACACTTCCACGGTGACCAACAGACTTGGAAGTGGGTTTCCTCACGATGTTTACCTTCACCGACCCGGTGTCAGCGGCCATTTAGCACAAATTCTGAAGTTATAAATATGATTGCTCCCAGTGGGTATCGAACCCGCACCTCCCGCTTGACAGGCGTGCTCTCGCCTGCTCGGCTATTCTGACACAGACAATATAGTATCTTATTTATTTATTCGAAAATATGTGCCGTCAAACAGCAACGTCACTGCAAGCTCACCTCCTGTGACGAACCTCCTGAGTGAAGGACGGCGCGCGCGGCGCGCTGCAGCGCAGGTTGACTTACTGCGACCGAGCGCGCATGCGCGACGCGAGCTTTCCGCCTGAAAGAAATCTCCACATTCAGCCATTTTAACCTCTATCGCATAGAACGTAAGAATGCCTCACCGGATCCCAGCAGCAGCGATATCTCCACCCGAAGTAAAGGCTAAACGTTGAGCGCGCGCCGATGTCGAGGTGCGATTCGTCGTTATTTGTGCGCGCTTGATAAACGCGTGGACATAAGCGACGACTTATGGCAATATACTGCGACGCGAATTTGCATTAAATTCCCTATTTTATCCCGAGCCTCGGAGTTTAGTTCCCTGCGGTATTTGTGATAGGTTCCGTCCGATACAGGCGAACCGACCGGACTTACTGAAAGTGCTTCGTTCTGTTCTTCGTTCTTGCGTTCTGATAAATATTGTTGGGGTCGTTCGTTACTTTGTCAGACGTTCGATTGGTTTATCCTTTTACATTCTATAATAAATTATATTTCAATTGTAAGTATTAGGTGCGTACAGTGGAGGATCCGGGGGGTGCTTGACCACAAAATACACACACAATATTTGGGAGAAGTAATCCAAAATCATCAGGCCGGTTTCATTGAAAGAAAGATAGTTACCTATTTTAATGTATTCAAATCATTAGGCAAACGAAGCGAACCCGACATTTTTCATGAAAACTCTGAAATAATTAAGTAAGCATCATCAGGGCGCTGGTTTTGATCAGAAATACAACTATTACCCAATGGCTGGCGACGCGAACCCTTAAATGTTTATTAGATAATTACAAAAAT
>WYDE02203436.1:0-10063 GCA_009867175.2 Adela reaumurella
TGGACACCCTTTTCTACTGCCAATGGGCCCGGATATGTTCGGTGAAGCCATTGAGTGCTGAGTTCAACACCTTCTTTCCATGGTGCATTTGTTATGTCACGCAGAACTTTGTTTTGAAACCTCTGCAACACTTCAATGTTACTGGTGCTCGCTGTTCCCCATATCTGGATGCCATATGTCCATACTGGCATAATAATGGCTTTGTACACCAATAGTTTAATGTTAAGGCTTAGTCTTGATGACCTGTTCATTAGCCAGTACAAATTCTTGTACCGTATGTTGAGTTAAGCTTTCTTCTTTTTTATGAGTTCCAGGAAAGTGAGACGTCTGTCCAGGTGGAGCCCAAAATACTTGACGCAGTGAGTGTGAGGAAGTATAACTGGCCCCAGCTTTACGCTCGCGCAATCACCTTTTTGTATTGCAAATGTCATGTGGTTAGACTTGTTTGCACTAGCCTTGAACCTCCATTGTTTTAACCATTCAGCTATTTTATCTAAATACATCTGGAGTCGCGCAGATACCATTGATGGATTTGTGTCACTTGAAAGGGCAGCAGTGTCATCTGCATAGGTCGCCATCAGCACTCTCTTCGTCTCTGGTAAGTCTGCCGTGAATAATGTGTACAGAATTGGATCCAAGACTGACCCTTGCGGTACTCCCACTTGTATTTCTTGAAAATCTTAGTATGACTCACCAACCTACACTTGAAACAATTTGTCCTCCAGATAAGACGTAATAACCGGGTACATTGTGCCCGGTAATATTGACTTCAATTTATAAAGTAGGCCTTTATGCCATACGTCAAAGGCCTGCTGAATGTCCAGGGAGGCCGCAGAACAGTATAATTTTTTCTCCATCGACTGACGGGCATGGTGTGTTACCCTGTGTACTTGTTCAATAGTCGCATGATTCGATCTGAATCCAAACTCCAAACTGGTGATCAGGTATTAGCTTGTTTTCATGCATTAGCGGTTGTAGTTTATACAGGAGCATTTTTGACATTGAAAATGTCTAATAGATCGCTTTTGTCGCTAACGATATTTTACGAATAACTCTAGAGATATTAAGGGTAGGAGGGTCACTGAGAGCTTATTCGACGCAGAATTCATTGAGACGTATTCTACGCTTCGAAATTTTGAGATTGGCCTAATTTTTTTTTTAATGGCATAAAATGAAAAAAATCAGGAAATTTTTTGGCTAATTTATTCGAAATTTTTTTTTTTCTCGGTGACCGAGAGGGTTAGAGACAAAATTCAAAAAAGCTCTCGAGGTATGGAGTTGGGCTACCGAGAGATATATTTTTTTCTGTCGTAGGGTTTACTGTTCGTGAGAATGGTGACCCCAAAGTTCGTCAATTTTAAAATTTTCGCTCGCTCGTAACCCGTGCATGACGAAGCGCGATCAGGCGGGGCTTGGCGAGGCCGTGGACGGAACGGCGGCGCGCCGGGTGTGTTCCACATTAAGGTGCCAAACACTCAAACCATGCGGAGCAGAGCCGATCTCGACGAGAGAACGACGTACAATGCAAATCCGTGTCGTGGAATTTCACTGCATGGAAAAAATTATTGCTAGCGTGTCAGTACGTGTACGGTTTTGCCATCGTGACCGTTAATGGTTTGAAAGTTACCAAATTCGGCATTTCTCTGAATATGCAACTCGAATTTCTCGCGCACAGTCCCGTACCAGCCGAACAGCAACAGCGGCGTGATCAGATCACCAGTGCCAAGGCTCTCCTGGGCGGAACTTCCAAGTCGTTCGCCAACGATGCGAATTCCGACGACGATAGTGACGACTGTCCGGTCTCTCAAAAAAAATATATTTTTTTTAAATGACTTTCTTTTTTTCATATTTTCCTAAGTTACATTTTCAACGGTACCATTCTTGCGTTCACGTAAAGTCTGTGGATTTTTTAAAAGTTTAGATGCCACTTGTACCAGACTAATTGGCGGATAGGAGGACACTTAATTCGGTGGTTTACCTGGTTTTGGTATCATGACTATCTGAGAGACTTTCCAGTAACTGGGGAAATTTGATGTTCTTAGAATAGCGTTAAAGAGAATTGTTATGAGAACTATTCCTTTCTTCGGTAATTCCTTCAGAATCTTTGGAGTGATAAGATCATATTCTGGTGCTTTGTATCTCTGGCTGTCGCAGAGAGACCTTTGATGTGTCGTTGAGTGGTTTCGTTTTCGATTTTCATTAGAAATAATCAGAGTTCTTTGGCAGCCTTACTCAGTTTGGTCTTATCAGCGCACAATCTGCTAGTTTGTCAGTTACGTCGTAGTCTCCGTTTTTCCAGAACCATTTCCTTGACTTCCAGGGGCAGGTTTTGTCCCTTAGGCTTTTTGTTCAGAGGATGGGTAGCTTTCCAAGCAGCGACCTGCACCAGATTTGTGAAGTATGCTGTGGTTTTGTCAACCAGTTTGTAATGAAATTTTTAAATCAATTTTTTCATTAATGTAGTCTCTGAAAGCCTGCCAGTCCGTATGTTTATTGTGTAATGTTAATTTTGTTTCTTTTTCCACAATATTAGTGCTCACCGTAGCTATTATGGGGGTGTGATCGTTGGAGCCGTCATAGCAACTATCTATGAAGGTGTATACGTTGGAAATATTTTTCAAAATGAAAAAGTCAAGGAGGTCTGGAGTCTTATTTACATCAGTAGGCCAGTAAGTCGGCTTGTAGTCAGTATCCCTAGGTGATTTTTTCAGATTTTGGCATCTAGTTATGTTAATCTAGAGCCCCTTTACTTGTGTGTTTTGCATTCCAGTCTCCATCAACAATGCATCGTCCAAGAAGTCCACTTCTTCAAAGTTGTGAACATAAGTTCTGTAATTTTGTGTATTGGTGGACAATAAACGGATGTCACCGTGAGAGGTCCTTCTCAGTCTTCAACGGCGATTGAAGTGGCCTGAATGAAAGAAGTTCTGTATTCGAGGACGAGATGGTGCTTTATTGTGTTTCTTATAATAATCGCTGTGCCTGCATGCCCAGTCCCATCAGGGTGGTAAGTGACGTAAGTTGAGTAACCGGGTAGACTGAATGCTACATTTTGTGTGAGATGCGCTTCTGCAATAGGGACTATATGTATTTTGTGAGAATATTAATTTCATGTTTGTTTGGTAATAAACCATTAAAAGAGAACGATGAACGGGGACTGTTGGCGATGTTGACAAAAGTGCGTCAAGTGGTTGTCGAAAAAAGGAAAGGCAAACTGGCGAAAGGAGTCCTGTTTTTGCAGGACTCCGCGCCCGTGCACGCTGCGCGAGTTTCAAGGCGTGTCCTGGGAGACACAGGATTTGATTAAAGCAACCAACCACCGTACAGTCCAGACCTAGCTTCCAGAGCTTATTTCCTTTTTTACAATTTGAAGACAAACCGTAGTGACAAAGAAATGAAGGCAGCGGTAGAAAAGCATTTCGAAATGCTCCCCGGTGAAGGAGAACACCGTGATAAATTCTCTACACTAACAATACGAATGTGGTGTAGTGTATAAAGGTTGGCTGGAAGAGATTTCCTCCTGCGATAAATCCGCCTTCTGCTAAGCATAGAAATTTATATTGATTGATTTATTTAATATTTTTCAGTGTCGTCTTGAATTGGCATTTGTATAGTGTCATCACGATAGCACAACAAAAACTGGCGAAGTGTGACCTTCATGCACCAAAGTTCACGTTTGCCTCTAAACACGTGGGCGGTGTCACTAGCACGACTACACATTTGACTTACTACTCTGTTGGTTGTCTGTGACTGCATTCACCAATGTATGGAGTCGGCGATACGTCACTCATACGGCGCGCCGCTCGGCTCGGACGCTCGCTATACGTACCTACATACATACGAGTATGTACATATATGTACTAGTGTCTATTGTTTCATGATCGACATAGGCCGGTGTGATGTTGCAGATCGACGGGTGCCGCGGCGGAACAATGCCGTAGGAGATAACCCAGTAAATCATGAACATAGAAATAAATACAATAAATATCGATTACAATAAATATCTATTCGCAGGTCAATTTAAAGATGAACAGTGTGTAGGCGCTAGGCGCTGCGCGAGAGATCCGGCACTCAGGACCCTGTCTGTCCTATTGAGACCCGAAGTGCCTTTAACCCGACTCTTGGTTTGCGATCAGTTCCAATAAACCGCGATATCATAAATTTTCTGTGGGTGTTGTGTGTTGGAGTTTACTCACACCTTAAGAATCGATTTAAATTCCCAATTTATATAGGTATATACAGTCAACACTCTCTATAACAAACTTCAAGAGACCGGGCAATTCTTTTCGTTATACAGAGTTTTTTGTTATAAAGGGTGAAGAACAAAACATGTTCATAATAACTACGTGTGATATTTTCATAAGTTTTGTACAGATACTAAACGTTTGCATCACTTTTCTTTTCACCTCACTCCATCGTACGAACCAGTGCCACTTTTCCATTTAAAGACAAAATAAAACAAATTTATAAATTTTATAATAATTTATTATTAAAAAACAACTTTATGGTTCAGGGTAGTCATGTTTACCGAAAGACACGAATGAATGGAATGAATGAAAATATTTTTTCACTGGGCTAAAAGCCCTTTATTGTAATAAAAAATGTATGTTAAAAATGTATTGAAATAGAGGGAGATTACAAAGAAAAATGAAATTTTGCACATTTTTAATGCCCTATTCTCAAAATATTTCATCCTCCCCTTTATGGATAACCGAAGTTGCTTAACTCTTTGTTTGTTTTCAGATAATCGCCAGCTACAAGAATCGAAGCTTGTTCATGTGGAAGATACCAGAGAGTCTCCTGCGAGAGATGATCCTGTAGTTGGTAATACGTAATACGTACATACCATCGCGTACCCACAGTTATGATCCTGCAGTTGGTATTACGTAATAAGTACAGTAGTATACCAACTCATTTATAGTTTTAAGAAAACATTATGTAATTCTTACCTTTTGATACGTGCTAACGCCCAAAGAATGCGACTCATTGTGCCTACACTGTTTGAAAATGTTTGCGGCTCAACATCGTATGCTGAGTGAGAAGAGTTCTTTGGGCGCGTGTACGGCCTGATCACACCGATTTAATATTACTTTCTCGTGTTATAAATTTACAGTTACATTGTGATATGAAAATAAATGCACTGTGCAGTCTTAAAAGAAAATGAAAGATGAGTGTTATGGATATAATTACGAATTACTTTTAAGAAAAGGGCAAGTTTGCAGCACCCGTTGAATGAAGGTTTTTTCTTTTATTGAATCTGACACTGATGGCTACATCGCCTAATGCACCAGTTTCCTGGTACCAGTGATGACAGCCTAAACAGCACTTACTAAACAGCCTAGGTGCCATATCAGCACTTCCCTCAATTCCAGCCAGCTACACTGAACTGGACGTAAAACACGAACTATGTTTCATAGCCGTTTCGACCGACCTTCATTCAGTGCGGTGGTACCAGCCCGGGCGGGTTTAACCCTGCCACCATGTAAGGAGAGGGAACGGACCTACAGTTTATCGTGGAATCCGAACCACGACCAGCGTCAACGGTCAAGCGGTCACCCATCCAAGACCTGACCGCGCTCGGCAGTGCTTAACTTCGGTTATCGAATACCGAACACTGAGCCTACGACGCTGATACGTAAAGTCAGTCATAGCGGCTATGTAAAGTAGTTTGTGTTTTCCATCCAGTCCTGTGTAGCCGGCTCGATTTGAGGGAAGCGCTGACATGGCACCCACATTCGCCAAGGTGTATTAGGCTGATATCAATGGCACCAGAAACTGGTACTAGTGATGTAGCCATAAGGTCCCGTCGCAAAAATTGCTAAAAGGGACCTTAATGGAATGGCCCGGTGTCTGTCTGTCATAAAAATTTGTGACGCGCACTTTACTATCAAAAACATGTCCAAAAATTCTGCAAAAAATCAGGTGTATTGTAAATATTATGTAGATGTGCCGAAAATTGTAACCTTAGTAATTGGTGTACAGGGTGTCCCAAAAATATATATATATATTTTTCAATTAATCGAGTCTGGTATCATTGGATAGGTAAAGCCCTCATGAAGAATATTTATAATTGTAATTATAATTTTGTTAACTTTGCGTAAACATTTCTTTTATTTAAAAACTGCAAACTTTTCTATTTTCTTACAAATAAATTGAAAATTTTTTGAAAAAATCTAATGTATTGTAAATATTATGTAGATTTGCCTTCAGCCGATAACGGGACCTTTTGCATGTTAGTATTAACTTGACCGGTTTTTTTCTAATGCCTTCCATAGAAGATAAGGCTATATGTAATTTTGTAAAATTATTGGAGTATTTTTTTGTTCTGTTGTCACCTTTTTTTATGAACAGAGAAAACACTTAAAATGTTTATGAAAAGGTGTTTTGAGTCGAAAAAATCCTTATCTCAGGAGGAAGGTGTTGAACTCGGCACTCAATGGCTTCACCGAACATATCCGGGCCCATTGGCAGTAGAGAAGGGTGTGGATTGAGATCGGGACCACCAGGCGGCGCCGCAAGTCTCCATCGTGCATTACCTTTCGGCTCACTGCAAACCCTCGTCACCTAGTCTGCCATAGCTAGTAGAATTACTACTGACGGTGCAGCCCTCGACCGCCCTCTTTCTATCTATCCATAAGTTATCCCTATTTACTATACATGCTTGCAGAATGGAACATGCGCATGGGCACTATTTTTGTTTTGAAGTTATTTTTTTGTTCACGCAGCTCGCTCAGCTCTTATAGTACGTTTTTTTTATATTCATTAATATTATATTTATATTACTGCCGCATTCGATCTTTGCTACTACCTACTTATATTTGACAACATATGAGTTTTTCATAACTCTCAAACATCCAAAGGTTGACTGGGAGAAATCCTTTCAAGGAATAAGTCTGCCTTACCACACATGTCAATTATTTAATGAACTGTTTCTGTAAAATGTTTTGGATAAAATAAATAATTTCTATCATCTGTTCATTTACTAAGCGTTCTTGAGATTTCTTCTTTGGCACGAATTTTAAAGTGGAACTTTAGACGCACCAACATACGGTACACCGCTATGTGAAGTTAAAAATAAATGCTCTTCTTTATAATGTGAAATATAATAGATAATACACACTATTCCACTCAAATTTATTTATGTTCATGAGTTAGCAGATCGCGTTGGCAGTATTTTTACATCAATAATAATTTTGAATTGTCGAAAAATTCCAAGAACTTTCAGAAATATTTACAATCAAAGTTTTAGATAAAATGAATGTACTCAAAACGCCCGCGTCAGCCGCTAACGAGATGAGGTCGTAAAAGGAAAGATTTTGTCGAAATGAGTAAAATACAACTTTTTTTTATAGCAGTATGTTTCACGTCAGCTACTAGAACAAGTATTCCAATTTTAGGACTCCCGTAAGATAACGCACGAGCTATAATGCGTTGCAGAAACATGCAGGCGGAGAGGAGCGGCGCGCGAACCAATCACAACGAGCGGCTACCATGACGGACCTTCACTCGAGCGCATTACTCTGCCTAACCCCCTCGGCGCTCCTTGCGCTGCCTCCTATACACGCGCGCTCGCAATAATGAGTCGTTGGAGGCATTGTTCTATAGTAAGGCCGCCGAGAGAATGCGTTCTTGATGTCTGAGAGTTGGACATTTATTTTGTAGTGCTGAGTACATATGAGAGTAATTATAGTAGTGGCGAACCACACGAAATACTTTGAAATACATTTGACCCGTTCGATTCCTCGAACGGGTCAAATGTACTTGCAGTAACTGTTAGGCTTTGTCCGCGAAAATTTATGACTTTCACTCCTCATGATGTGAATGGACGGTAAATACTGCGCCACGGGTAAAAAAATAATATTTGTTAATAGTAACTAGTAAAAAGTTGGTACTCATTTACAGTTACTTATTGCCCATCACTAAAAATATCAAACTGCCAGGGCTGCCATATTGGACGATTTGTCGCAAATTACGCTACTAAAGCTTGGTTGCGCGACACAAATTAAAACTGTTTATGTGGAAACGTATATTTTTTTCGACTTAAAATGTTATTTTTGTGACTTGTTTAATATTTTTAGGATGGAATATGCGGGAAAAAATGGGTTCAAGTAACCCACGAACCTGCAAATCCTGCGACTTGAGCCAAAAACATCTAGCAATCCTGCTGACACACGTCAGCAACACATTCTCTCGGCGGCCGAACAATAACTTAGTCAATTCTTATCGTATAACAATAAAATGTGTACATTTAATTTAGAATTTATATTTTGGCCCAGAAATACTCTTGGTGAAGCCATTGCAAGCTGAGTTTGTTTCTCTCTAGAGGTAGGAAGTTCAGTTTTGAAAAAAATAGACAAATTTGTATGACCATCGTTATCATATTCGAATAAAACTAATCCTCATCACCAAACGGCGGTGCGTAATTATAGGAATCCATCTGCCAGAGTTGATTTTATCGATCCGACTTGGGAACTTATTGGGTTAGGTTAAATTTATTCAATAGATTTACAAAAAAATTCCTGACGGCTTTTTAGAGACAACATAAAATAATGCAATATTCCTATACTTAACCGCTCCTCGGCATACAGCAAAACAAATTTGACGTACTAATGTAACTTGTTTGTTCGGCCTCCCCCGTTTAACTCATCAAAATTACATATGTAGGTTATTAAAACGATGCACATTTTTTTTATATTGCAAAAATTCTGCTACTTATTACATTTTATTCTACCAATTAGTTTGATAAATCATGTTTCCAGCAAAACGAAATAGAACTGTTAATAAAATATTTCTTGACTAAAACCGAGGTAAGCTGGCAAAATGAGACTGCCCCTTATGAGACCTAATCGAAAAATCAACAACAAAGCAGAGAAACGACGGATTACTCTGTTTTGGTTGATATTTCTACCAATCTACCAGTGCAGCCATAATGCCACCATTTTACTAGCACCACATTGATTGTAAAGGTAGAAAGTACTTTTTGTATAATTATCTGTAAGGTATAAATTTGTATATGAAAGAAAATGTTATTTCGATGCTATCAGGCATAAAAACTCAGTCGGTTATAATAACTACGAGTACAGTTATGTATTTTGGAAAAATAAAATTTTATCTGTTCTTAAATCATTTTTTTTATATTCCTTTTATAACCTGTCCCATATTACAGAACAATTAGGAAGGTGTTGAACCTAGCACTCAAACGGTTTCACGTAACATGTCCTCATAACCCCATTGCCAGCAGAGGAATTCGTCAATCGTGGTTGAGACCAGCGATCGTCCGTTCTATATTCCTCCATTACGTTCTCACTCACTGCCAGCCCTCGTCCGCTAGCCTGTGATGACTAGGACGCGGAGAAATACTAGTCTCGCTCTCACCTCCCTCTCTCTACTTATCCATATACTGTAGGATGCTTCCAGTGACACTTTCGAAGCTCTCCATGTATCAGCTTAGCGTAGATCTTTGCAGGCCTAGATTCTTGAAGAGACTATAGAGCGACTTTGCCGGCAGTCCTTGCGTTGACTTACGAAGAGATGTTGAATCCGTTTCTCACTATCCGGTCTTCTTAGTCGCAGTGCTTGTTTACTTTGAAGTTGTGGTTCTTCGGAATGTTACTTTCCCATGGAACCGTAGGTTCAACAAGTACCACTTGCTTTTGAAAATATGTATTTCAGGTCTGGATGATGTGGTGCAGATTTCTTAAAGCATTTTTTTTATAGTCAACCGGCTGGGTGCCTGGCCCAGACTTTAGAGAGATGGTCAGACAGCCTAACACCACTACTCGCGAAACCACGCAAAGGGAGGCACCATGCCAGCTAAGGCGGACAGGCCTTTTGAAGCACCATTTCCAGATGGACCAACAATTTAAGCACAACTAATTGGTTGATCAGGAATCATTTTTCAAAATCCTTCCTGTTGGCACAACTAAATAATTTTTATTTAATATCTATTCCCAGATACACAACTACGCTCATGTGCAAAATAGTATTACGAGGGGCGTTCAATAAAAAGTGAGAATGAGTATGTTGCCGGTAATTTTTATTAAATATTATTTTATTTTTCGAT